>NJDD01000542.1:380827-394377 GCA_002245505.1 Calephelis nemesis
TACATTTTGGTATCAAGTTAGTAGTTGATTATCAAGTACATGGACATATAAGCAGGTTGTTTTTAACCAATTCCAAAAAGGAGAAGGTTATCAATACAGCTTGTTGTATGTTTCTTACGCAATTACACGGCCGCTGTTATTATTCACTAATTAAAAAAATATTTTAGCAACAAAACTTTAGAAGGTCTATCTTTAACAATAGATAGGTTAATATTTTCCGTAAGAGTGCAAGACTGCAGGTAATACCTAGAGTCCACATAAAGAAACATCAAAATATTATTAGGATTTCTAAGGCTGTATAGGATATATACCTAATAATCGCATCGCCTCTGTGTTCTAGCGGTCCAGACTCCAGTGTCGGACTTGACTTCTTGAGGTCCCGGGTTCAAATCCCCGGGTCGGACAATAAAAAAAGTAGAAAATGTGTAATTTCAATTTTCTAATAAGAATTTGTTTTCCAGGGTTGGATATGTGTCCGGTTGGCGACAGGCTTGCCAGCTATTACATTTTATGACTTAGTGTCTTCTGCTAGTCTTGGTTGCCCTGGTTGTGACTCTGCCTACCTCTTAAGGGATATGAATGTGAAGATACTTGTTTTACTAATCGTATTGAGCTAAGACATGTAGCAGTGTCATTGTTCCTTAGATATACGTACTAGTTTCAATACCTCGTGTTACAAACCTAGCTCAAGGCCCATGCATCATCTTGCCCAACTCGGCAAACAGTGTAATCACATCAAACAGTGCAGGGTGAACGTCCCCAGAGCCTTATCAAGTTTATTAACACGTGCTTCATCTTAATGTTTAACCAGTTCTGATTTGAATTGGAAACGAGACTAGAAAACTTTACGGAATGAACAATGAAGCGTTATTTATATTATTATTACATCATAATTTTAAGCTTATCTATTTATAAAAAGTAAGTATCTTCACGCCTTTACTAATCTATATATACTAACTGACCAAGCAAACTTCGTATCGCTTGACATTAATGCTTCGATAGTAGCGCAGTCTGTCGGATCCAATGTGAAATATTCCAAAATCAACAACTACTTATTATTAAAAAAATAATTAAAAAAAAATCCAGGAGACCAATTGTAAATCTAAACCATTTTCGAATTCCTTTTACCTCACACAAAACAATTCAACAAAATCGGCCCAGTCGAGTAAAACTAGTTTTAGTATCTATCTTTGTGCCTCTATCAACGATAAGCCGAAGATACTAAGTCCCCACAACGTGGTAGGTTGCAAGCATATCGACTACCGAGTACGTATCCAATCCCGGGCAATGTTATTCTATATTAGAATATTGAATAAATGCATGTTATTTTGGTTGCTCGACCCCGGGATCGAACCCGAGTCCTCGTGAAGTCAAGTCCAACACCGGACTGCTAGACGCCAGAGGCGATACATTTAAATAAAACTGTTTTCTCGCGACTTCGTCAGCTTAAAAAAGTTTTCTTATACAAACTTTCTTAGACTATTACATTATTTTAGGGGTTACTATTTGACAAACAAAATATGAACTCAGATCTTTAGGTATATGTATACCAAATTTTAATCAAAATCGGTTTAGCGCTTTAGCCGTGAAAGAGCAACAGACAGACATACTTCCGAATTTGTAATATTAATATGGATATCTGTTTTCCACACATTCCTCTTACTGCTTACCCACGTCGAGTACGTGTCGTTCATATATTGTGTGCCTTCTCTGTGAAGCCAGTTGATAAAACGGAGGAAAACTTAAAAACTTCTGTTATGATCGATTGATTAGGATAAAACATTTAGGTGCCTTATAAATATAAAATGAAGGCACTTGCACATAATAATGAAGGCACTTGTACATGACAACGAAAGATTTTGTACAGAATAATGAAGACACTTACCTAATTTCACGTTTGATGTCGTCATAGTCTCGCTGAGTATCTAAGCGAGCTTCTAGCCTCGCGATGTGTTGTTTTTTCTCATCTAGCCTCTCTTCTAGCCTCTGTAGTTGCTGCGCGTGAGCCTCTTGCAGCGCTGATAGTGATGCCTGAAGTCTTCGAACGTCTTCAACTAGTTGAGAAATCTGGAAAAGAGTTTATCGTTTTAAAATTTTTTTGAAGTAATGTGTTTATTTTGTAGGGATTTAAAGGGAATTTAAAGTCACGGGTCTACCCATTTTGACTTTGATGACAAGAGATAGCTGGGTTGATGGACCAACATTTAAAAATCAGTTACAAAGAATATCAAGAAATGGCAGCAGTGCCACCATTTCATATTAATTTTCACGACAAGAAATATCGAATACTGTGAAAATAATTGCTGCGACCCTGCAATTGAAACATTAGGCATAAGTTTATAACCCGTGTTGGTTTGAGTCTGCTGAGTAAAGTAGAACATCTGCCTCTTTGCCAGGCAGCTGGTATGAGGCCAGCACTGTTTGAGATATTGGTCTAGCGTAAGGCAACCAGGGCAAGTCTGGCGACTTGCCCTGGTTGCGTTACTAATGACTCTGTCATGTTCTGGTCCGGAAGGTAGCGTAGTCGGTACACTTGCTCTATATTTCTAACATTACAGTCAAAGCCCAGCGACACCTGTAACATCTATGGTGTATATAGGCCGCGGTGTCTTACCACCAGGACACCCGTGTGCTGCTGCGCTGACTTATCCCATAAAAATCACATGATAATTCACAAATACGTTAAAGATGTTCAAATTCATTTCATGTTTATCACGCGTCAAACTGAATCAGAGATTTGTTTTAATACTAATTAGTAAGAAAATCCCGAATAATAAAATTTATTAAGTGTGCCATAAACGAAACGATATGATAAAAATGAATATTTAATTCTCTGGGTTATTTGTTGAATTAACCAACACCTAGATATCGTTTATTTGTTTTGTCGATGTATCTGATTGGTGTAATATAGAGCCGCCATATTTAAAACGTAATTAAATGTAGGTGATGATTGTAAAGATTCACTTGATAAAAAATGTCTTCAGAAGATACGTGCTTTATTAGCGTATTTTTCTTAGTGATGGGTAAGATTTTTACGGGTTTTATCGATAAATAAACAGTTTTATCGATAAATAAACAACTTGGGAAATCTCAACCGTCTGTAAACGTTTACTATGTGTCTGTATGTTGTTATTCAGTTTGTTTTATGAATGAAAATCTATTGATGGCATTGCTTTTTGTGCTTTCTGAGTTTATCTTTATTACAAATTTATTTTTATAAAAAAATATTGCAATCCAAACCTACATCGATCAACACCGAGCTGATAATAGATTGAAACACATTTTATAAGTTTAGTTTATTAGAAATCATATTCGAAATGAGTTTCTTATAAAAAACCTGGACAAAACATTTTAAACTATTTAAAAAACATGTATTTTTTTGTTATCCCGATTTTTTTTGCAGGCAACCCTATATCAAGGTGTTGGGAATAAAACGGCGCATATGTTGATTTTTTCTTCTATTACCGGTGAATCCCATGAAAGTATGTGGTATATCTGTTTATACTTGGCAACCCAGATAAATTATAGACAACCCAACTTCCGCACATTCTATGCGTCTTATACGTCAGGATAAAATTCTTTCATTATCTTATTTTTTAAAAAATTAAAATTATTCTGTTTAGTGTTTTTGTAGGCAACCTATTTTAAATATATTTTCTGATATACTAAATTCATTACAAAATAGGTTTCATCCTGTTATCGGCTCGATGTAGGTCGAGACGTGGGTTTGGATCTTAAATCTTAGTCTCTTTTCTCTCATACATTTCTATTTTACAATTGCGATATTTTAACATGTATATATTTTTTGATTGATCCATTTAATGAGTGGGAGTGACATTACGTCGGTATTACTATATTTGTGACATTTGAAGATTTTTTGCATTAAAGGTTTTCGATCTTAATCACGCTACTACATACACCAAATACAAAATTGAAATTTTTAGTTTTGGTGGAAATATTCAACGAATAATATATTCGTACATTTAATCATGTTTTTTACGTAATATTTTTATTCAAAAACTTCTAAAACAGTTTTAATAAATTATCAAACAATTGTGTATGTATTCAAACTGAGAAATATATAAATTTATTACGATTTAGACAATAAAATCTAATACATGAGCCGTGACGTTACAAAGAACAAAAAGGTGCTTAATAAACAACGTTTTCGATATATTGAAATTTTATTTATTATAGTGTTTGTTACTTTTGTAGTATGGTCGCTTTTCAAACGTTAACCCAAAGTTTCCCTATACCGACGATGTAATTATGTTTTGAATTATTTAGTTATATTGTTATAATATTTAAATTATAAATATATTTAATATGCTTCGGCTGATAACTATACGATTAACGGACTGAATAACATTATTCTTGAATTACATCTGGAAACGCAATTCTTAAAACTGGCATTTGTTATGCGGTTTTTATGTCCTCCATTTTATGACATTATATTAACGACACGATGATGGCAAGTTTGACGTTTTTTTCTTACCTAAGTAAACATTTATATTTTCGATTCATTACTATTTAAATGAGCTATTATTTTTTTAACGTTTTTTCAATTATTTTTACACAAAAGCGGGCTTCGATCACATTTGACAAATATCAATCTCTGTAAATACTTGTCGAAATAAAACAGATAAAAATCTGAACACCTGTTGTGCAAGGACCCTATATACAGATATTGACTTCAATAGGTTTTTCATGTAATTAATATTTAGTAATGAAATACTTATGCGTAATCAGTAGATTTTATTGGAATCTTCATTATTCCGTGTCAACCATTCTTTGAGATTAATAACAAAAAGGTAAGGCTTGTTGTTATTTTTTAAATTAGTATAAGATTTTACCGTTGAGGGAAACTGACGACACCAGTTGAATAATACCGTACTTATGATGATAGAAATAATAAAAGACGTCCTCACATTTCAGAACAATTCATACCTATACAAGGGCAATGAAATTTTCAGTATTTTTAAAGAAACATACTCGTATGGACTTTAAATATAAATGGATATCATCACGTTTATACCTTAAAATATTTCATACTTTTTAGAAACAGTGAAATACTTTGTACCTAAAGAGAAACATATGAACTTAGAATAAACGAAAATAATTTACTAAGTGGTAGAGTTTCGCAGCGACTCAACCGGATTGGTATCACCGCCTTACGTATTCCTGCCGCCATAACGTCAAGACATGTTCCGGTTTGGAGGGTAAGGTAGCCGCTAAACTTACTTTTGCTCGAGGTCTTGTGAATGATGAAGTAGAAGAACAACATATTAGTTCAAGTACAGGGAGGAATCGAAAAACTTTGCCTCCCTGAAAAATCGAACATATTTACTTCAGAGATGAGGTGTATGAAAGAAGAATAAATAAGTTGAAAACCTGAAATTACTCCAAACATGGCTTACATACATATTTACTACTTGGAAAAATAACTTTAATGCTACGCTTTCAGGTCGAATGTATATATAAAATGTGTGTATGTCAACTCATTTATTTAAGTCAATTGAGAACATAAAAAGTACTGGCCGAAACGAAGTGTGCCCGGACAGAACCACGAGTAATTATTGTCTTAATTCGGCCCTGCACTGACCGCTATTAGAGTTGTGGCACAGGTGATAAGCGATAGCGTTTCGCATATTAGGTATAACTATCTAAAAATGTTAAGATGGTCAATAACCTTGCAATTGAAATAAAATAACTTTTTTATAAGTTTGATAGTACACAATAAATAATTCGCTTATTATTTTAATTTATAATTAATATGTTATAAATTAAAATAATAAGCGAATTATAATTAATATGTTATAAATTAAAATAATAAGCGAATTATTCAATCCGCTTGAATTGGTGAATTTAGATGGAATTAGTTGTGTGTAACTTGAAGTTGTTTTTAATATTTACACAAACAATTAGAAACATTAGCGGATGTTATCTTAGTTTTCCAACTTTTTTGGATTTTTTTAGAATGTTTAAATTTTTATTAAAAATATCTAATACGTAAAACATATAAAATTTGTGATGTCGTTGTAAAGGACTATAATTATATGCATAACTAGGTGTTTACCCTCGACTTTGTCAGCGTATATGTAATAGTTACGATTTTCATACAAACTTTCGTATATAATTATAGTCTTTTGGGATTGATTTTTTATAAAAAAATAGATTATACTGTCTATTATCTGCAACTACATACATACCACATTTCATAAAATCGGGTACAGCGATAAAAACATAACAGGCAGACAAATAGAAAGACAGACAGGCTTTGTCATTTATAATATTAATATGCATATTAGAAATCATTTTGACCGCTACGTTGGTCACTCGACACTGGCGTACACGAATAACTATACCGACTAACCGCGAGGCTCGGCTACGATTCTCGACAGGGGCAGGCATTTGTGTGATGAACATGTAGGTGTATGCATTTGCGGATCTGGGTGATTATTACATTTATTCTGATGTCAAGTATTTTTAAGAATTAGAATCATATTTGCTTATTTTGGTGTTAGATTTAATTTGTGTAACTTGTCCAGGAATATTTATTTATTGATATTTATAATAGAAAATCAAATATATGTAGTAGGGCACAATTTTTAGTTCATATTTCATTCGTAATCACAAAAACAGTGTTACTATTTTTCCTGTAACAGCTACGGTAAAAGCTTATGACAAACTCCACACAGGTTTTCTTCAGTGAAGGGTTGAAAGGCAACCCTCAACAATTGCCTACAATCATTAGTATGGACATTTATGTTGTGGACCGACCAGAACTGTTACAGGTTTTTATTGTAGGCGGGTGTTTTAGTTTAATTGCTGTCTTTTAGAATGGGTGTTGGTGTTGCCCTGCGAGGTGATTACACGCTGTGGTTCCTACTAACGAGATCTGTATATTTATTAATAGTGTTATAGTGATGTAATATTTTAATAGCAACTCAGTTGAAGCAATAAGTCGTATTATATTTCAAACCTGGCTTTCAGCAAAAGTAATGAAACGTACACTTTTTGTGGAGCCCAAACTTAAACATTCGAGTATGTTCAAGCTAATAACAAATATGTAGATTTTAGATTATTTACATCTGATGGAACCTCGTGTAGGAATCTTGACTTGCAAGAATGACCTGATGATGGATGTAAGAGTAAATATTCTTGAAATATTGGTAAAATAGGTTTTATTATGTTAAATGGCGAAAAATGAGACAAATAATTAGTAATAAGGCGATCGCATTTTTAATATTTGTTCAAATAGTAGTGTAAGGGATAAGCGCATTGATACGAAGACCTTTTCAAGTTTATACATCAATATAGACTTTTATTTATATGCGATACACAAATAAATAAATAAAAAAATATTCTTGGGCAAATTACACGAATTGAATCTAACCCCAAAGTAAGCACATTATTTGCTTGTATTGAAAGTCAACTAAATTAGTCCACAGAAACACTTAAATAAATAAATTTAATAAATACACCGAGATATAGAAATGCAGACATCTAGATTTTTATTTTGCAAATTTTTACCCCATTCTGTAATCGAACCTAAACCTTGAATTTGATTCATAGAGTTATGCGCTAACCCTTCGACTATTATGTCTATATTATATACGAGGTGATAGTATGTCATATAGACATAATATGTCAATGAGGTTTGAAGAGGAATTAAAAAGGAATGACAAAAGGCAATAAAGTAACAAGACAATCAATTCGTAACTGACAATTCCGTCCTCATAAAACGCCAGTTCCAATCACAAAAGAAATAGAGAGAGACAAGCCGAAATAAAAAGCACATAATACGCTATTTCGTCATCAAAGTACACGTCGGTGATCTGTCAAACTGGTCAAACAGGAGAATTGGCGTGCCACTGATATTAGCTGCCAAAATACACTGGCATAATACGGAAGCAGCTCGAAACCCTTTCTGAATGCAAACGCCGAAATCTGCCGAGCAATACCAACAGTGGCAAACAAAAAGATGCAGAGCTCTTACGGGCGGAAAGTTGGCCTTTTCTTTTTTCCACATCTATCACAGGCTGTATAGTTTGAAGCGAGTTTCATTTCGGTGAAAAATGATAAGTGACACGAATGATTGAACAGATGGACATGAGTTTTGGCTTTAAAAGAGATTTCGGCCAATCTCGTTTCACGAGAGGTGGTTTAGTCGTTGCGATATTGACAAGAAAGTAATGGAATTTGGGATGGATTATAAGATCGGTGAAATGACGATCGATTTGATTGCAGCTATTATTGATACATGTTAGTCTATGTTTTTAAAATAGATGTTGCTAGTTTATCCGCATTTAGTTAATTTTGATATTAAAATATTCTGGCAAGTTAAAAAATGGGTAAACTGAAGGATATCAGGAAAAAATAGTATTCCATATTTTCCTAAAATAAATCAACGTTTGGGCGAACGAAGTTCACCGTGGCAGTATTTTTATTGTAGATATTATCGTATTCTTAATATAAATTTAAATTACGCGTCACGTTTTTTTCCCGCCTAACACCAGTAAACTACTTAACCTATTTTAATTAAATTCGCAAACCGAGTGCACATCCAACTTGAAAGATAGGATAGTTTACATCTCAATTAATCGGCGAAACCGAGGGCAACAGGTACTGTATTATATAAAACAAAGATTAAATTTTTAAAATAAATAATTGATTTTATTTTAAAAAGACTTACGGCCAATTTCAATAACATACTTACAGAACCTACTAGAGTTTTATTACTACGATATTTTTGTTAATCATTGAAGAATAACAGTGGTTGCCTGGTTATTGATCTATAGTAGCTCTATCTTAGATAGTTTTTGAAATTGGGTGTTAGTGGTGAGTAGCAGAACTAACATTATGAAATTAAAAAAAAACTAGTAGTCGCCCATTCCTCGCATTCGCTCCTGCGTCCGCGCAATTTTCGTAAAAAGGGGTCCAAAGTTTTGAAATCACATATTAATATATAGATAAGATAAAATATTCATGTTGCACGGGGCTACACAAATTTCGCCGAGATACCTAGTAAAATGTAAGGTTTATGTATTCGATGTGCGATTTTTTCTCACTGTCACGACAACGACACATTCTTATAAATATTTAATTTAGCGGCGCTTTTAGATATCGTCATTGATGGATAATAAAGTCATGATTGCAAATTAAGTGCGTAATTGGGATGAAAAATGCCGTTTAACATCACATCAGCAGAAAAGTATGTAAACGGTAAACTTTAAGTTGCAGCGAAAATTATGACATTGGCAGTAAAATACTGAAATGGCAAATTTTATTTTAACCTAAAACTCTAAAAAAGTTACAAATCTATTTATATTTGTAAAAAAAAGTATCTTCACGCCCGAAAAGGTAGGCAGAGGCACAACCAGGGCACCCATGACTAGCCGAAGACACTAAGTCCCACAATGTGATAGGTAGCAAGCCTATCGCCAACTGGGCACAAATCCAATCTCGAGCAACATTTTTTTTTGGAAAAACCAAATTTTCTTTTTGTTGCCCGACCCGGGATTCGAACCCGGGACCTCATAAAGTCAAGTCCAACAACTGGACCGCTAGACCACATATATATTTGCAATTTTTTTAATGCATTTTTTGATAAACTAACACCCGGTTTGATAAAAAGTAACGGAGCGTTGCTCATATTTTCAAAAAATGTTCAGAGATAACTATCGAAAATGAGCAAACGTTGTCAGCAATATTACTACTCGTACAAAATACTACCATCGATAATTAAAACGACTCGTTTCTTGAATATAGGAACGATGCATTAGTCTTTTTTTATTCTAGTTATCTACAGAATAAACAAGTTTAAGTTTAACGAAATGTTGAAACAGCTAATAATATTTTGTAAAGCGCGGTTTCCATAAATAATAAATAGTTTGCAAATATCAAATTTCATTTGACAGTTGAGCTGGCGTGAACTTGTCTATGCTTTTGAACTCGCTAAATATTTGAAAAACATTGACAGACCATTATTGCGATTAGTTTCGCGCTGACAGGCGGACTTCGAATTTCACGGTTTTCGGTTTATTTCGACATGAGCCGATACGAAAATAAACGTCATAGACAACTGGAATGCAATTGCTTTGGAAACAGACAACGAAATGAAGCAATTATAAGTTGTGGAATCTCATTTATTGCCTGTCTATCGTTTCAGTTATAAAATCAGATCGAAAACTTAGTTCTTGTTTATGATATTGTTTCTGTTGGTGTTCGGGGTTCGGGGGGTACTTTTGTTGTGTGAGTTATGAGCGGTTTATATTTTGATATATTGTTTTAAGACTTTATATAATATAATAATCCCTTATAGAATATTTTAGTCCGGGAAGAAATCTTGAAGGATATAGAATACACATCAAAGAATTTTTTTATCATTCATTAAAACAGAAGGGGGTAAAAGTTAGTCCTTAAATGTTAATTAAGTCTTTATCAGAACCTATAAGTATGCTATCAGTTTATACCTGAATATATCGACTTTCCGATTTTTTCTTTAATCTCGCGTAGCACTACAATGTATCGCGTAGCCCGAAGGGATACTGTAACTGACCGAATTTTTTTTCTGTAACAAATATCAAGACTGTTTAATTTTAGTACTATATTTTGATATTAGAAAAATCGTCACTTATAGACATTCGAATTATAGACATAAGCGACGGTTTTTAAATTAGCAAAATGTGGTACGAGTTTTGGCGTAATCGACAGAAAATATGGTAGCAGTTTTCTGTAATTATTTAATTTGTATTGAGTGAAATTAGTTAATTTGGGTTTCATTTTATACAATTTTGTTCAGTTGAAGTGCACAAGTAAAGTAATCAGTGTTCTCAGTTCAAGTGTTCTCGCCAAAACTCACTAAGTGAGCTAGAGTAAGAATGCCACCATTTTACTTTAGACCCTGACCTCTGTTTGATGACTAATGACTAATTTTGTGAATTTAAAGTTTTGTTGAAATCGGTTAACTTAATGCAAATTTTAACTTGACGAATGGTATATATTAAACGCTCACGCTCATGTGAAAAACTAAATCAAAAAAATAGTTATAACAAATAGTCTTGATACATTTGTTACAGGAAAATAATTCGGCCAGTTGCAATGTCCACACGCGATTCATTATACTGCTACCCGGGATTAAGGAAAGAATTTTCACAAACGAAAATGTTATTCTTTCACGTTTGCGGCGCATACATCATTGTGGGGGTGTTTTCGCAAAGATATCTGAGCTAGATTATTTTGAGTAACGGCTGCAAGGCAGCGGGGGTAAAAAAAGTGTAGCCGGTAGACTATAAAATATCGTTTTGTTGGCGCAATTAAAAGTGTACGGTTGTGTTGTGCGCTCACTATATCTTGATCTTTTTGGCTTGCAATTTAAAACACAAGTTTATATGTTAATATATTTATTATTATCTGTGATTTTACATTTGGCACTGAGAAGAGGTTTTTTAAGTTAAACCAATTTATTTGGTAAGGAGGGCAAACAAGTTGCCTTATATATGGGGGACCAAATTGTATCTGTAAACATAGCAGATATACTATGTCAACAATTATTCACTTTTTAGCTTTTAGTGGGTTTTGCTATCGAGGTTTGATCCGGGATTTTTTTAGAGGAGCGTTAGACTTTTTAGAAGTCGGTATCTTATTGGCAGCTGATTCGTACGTTTATGAGCTGCAGTAACTGCTTTTTATTGCAGTTATGCCTGATTTATATATATAAAAAAACATACACAAGAAAATCGAATGAGTAGAAATGTTGTAGTATCGTTGACGAAAGAAAAATGTAATAGTTTACCGCCATTGTGAAGCGGACATTACTTTTATCATTTATTTAAATGTTTTTAAAAACCGCGATATAATGTGCATAAAACTAAACTTATTCAAAAAATATATACATTTTTTAAAAATAAAAAGGTGGATGGTTGATTCGGCCTTTTGAAATTCACGTTAAACGGAATGCAATCTAGACAATTATTTTAATTCAGTTTCGACTTGTATTTATCGTTCCGTTGCCAGAGTAATTCAGTACAATTGGACTTATTCATTCAACATTGTTCGGTGTAGTTTTTAAATCAACACTGGTTTAATTGCATAATTAAATTCGAAAAAAATACTAATTTTAAACGAATGAATTATCATCAAACTTAAGATTTTTTTAAGTGCCTCTCGTACTAAACATGATATTCATTTTAATAAAAAAAGAATAAGTATCTTCACGCCCGCATCCCTGAAATAGTAGGCAGAGTTTCAACCAGTGCACAAACGATAAGTTGAAGATACTAATAACAATGATATAGCTGGCAAACCTACCGCCTATCGGACACTTATAGAATCCCGGAAACATTATTTGTAGTAGAAAATTGAAAAAAAAAACACATTTTGAGGTTCTCGACCCGGGAATCGAACTTAACGCGAACTATCTTACGAGTAGTACTATTAGATTACAGGGGCGGTATTGATTAAGTAATTTGGATTTCAATTAGTGGTTTCTATATCCGCTTGTTCGGATGCGTACTTCAAAGTCAAAGTGTCACTAAGCACACTATTTATTATTTTACATATAACAAATAAACCTAAAAAATATCAAGAATTGAACATAACAAGTTAGATTAAAAGTATTAAATAACAGTGGTTTCAGGCAAAAAATCTTATTCATATTGTGTTTGTGTTTTTGTGTTTTTTAAAGTCCGTAGGCTTTCATATAACATCATGAAGGGATTACCATAGAAAAACATGCGTAAATTAATTAAAGCATTATAAATGTGTAAGTATGTATTTTTGTTTTCAAGCTGAACCGATTAAAGTGAATTTAAACAAATGGATTTACATCATAAAGATAGGAAAATGCTATTTTTTGATACCTCAAAAGGTTCATATGGAATACCTAAATAACATCAACAGGCGAGGAAAGAACAGACATCTGTTAGCTTATTATAACTGCAATATAGATTTAAGAAAACAAAGTCTGGTTAGGTTTTGAAAACCGCGAGGTTAGCTTCACATTGGCCATCCAAAAATTATTACTTCCGAACACGCTGATTCTCAGGGATACACTCTACTCAAGGACATAGATCCAGTGATGGAGGTAAGGCTCTTTCTTCTCCGTTTTCTAAATCAGCTTGTCTGTTGAGTTGAGGTTGATTATCTCAATCATATCAATATATTATTATTTTAAGATATGTTAGTAACAACTGTTGTGTAGCTTAACATTTCAGTCATTAAAAAAAGGAAGCCGGGAATCTAAAAATATTAATACTTAATTAATTCACCGTTATTATGTCATAATATACCTAACTAACTGACCTAACGAAAAGTCTTAAACCTAAATATCCGACTCCTATACTTTTTTAATGCTATATCTCTTTGTATACCATAAGGGATCTCATGTAATAAGAAAATGAATGTAAGAGTTTTGGTTGATGATGTAGTGCTGGAACAAGTGAATGAAATTGTATATCTTGGTTGTGCTTTTAGCAGGGATGGAAGGTACACCGCGGATGTAGAGAAGAAAGTGAGTGCAGGGAATAGTGTGAATGGAGCGTTGGGTA
>NJDD01000542.1:396540-420095 GCA_002245505.1 Calephelis nemesis
TTAGTATGATTAAATGAGCCTAGAATGACATCTAGAAGCACCATATCTGTAATTATAGTTTAATTAAGTTTAAGTGTTAACAACATAAAATAAAATGGTACATAATGATGGCGTTTTAAAGGATATTCAGTGAAGCGAACTAATTAGAGCTAGAAAGGGACCGCCAGAGCACTTATAATTCCAGAATAAGTCCGCAAATACTTTAGATATGTTGACACCCGCATATTTGATGCGCGAGCGCATGCACTAATAATTTTTTCATGACATTCCAACCCTACGGCCACTAATTATAAATAAAATTGACATTAATTGCGAGTACAAAGTAGGTTAGTCATTTCTAGAAATACTTGTAATGAGACATAGTCTTGAACTACGATTTGAGATGTTTAACTCAGCGGCTTCTATGATCCTTATAATTGAAACAAAAAGATATTATATGAACATTCTTATAAAAATATCGGTGTAACACAAACCCAAAAATGAGTTCATAATCTTAGCCTGCATACTCTGTATGAATAATAATTTTTCAATATAAAGATATATACGACTGTTTTCTCAAAATGTAAATGTTTATAGTTAGTTTATAGATTTTTAGAAATGTTTATAGATTTGGCAAAAATAAGCATCAACATTTTTATGTAGTTTTTATCGATAAGAAAAAACTGATTTTTGAGTGTCTAGTTGATTGACTATGGCACAGCATACTAAAACTAATTGAGAATCAACAAACTAAGTTTCAATTTTGACATTCAAATTGCAAGCTTTTTTTGTGTAATCAGTATGTTTTTTTATTCTTGTTATGCTACATACTTACACATAATGTATGCTGTAAATTTAAAAATTAGATATACTAAACAAATAATAAAAATATCCCTGGATAAATTATACAAATTGATCGAACCAAAGAAAACCAAAGAAAATTATATGCTCGTGTTATAAATGTTAGTTAACGACACCAATACGTAGAAATACAAATGTTACTAACAGTATAAACTTAATAAACACACAAAGCCGGAAACGCAGACATCTATATTCACCGCCATACCACAATGCATATCCCCACCAGGAATCGAATCAGAGCCTCGAGGTTAGTCGGTAGAGTTAGGCGTGTACGCTAACCCCTCGGATAACTAAATGGCCGATGACAAACTTACAACTTACAACAAAAAATGACACTGAAGGCGGTCTTCAATATCAAACATTAATATATTATTTTAACCAAAACAAACACACGTTTAGCCATTGGCAACAGGGAAAAGATATTAAAAATCAATAGTACACACAATTAAGAAACATCCCTCAAACGTCAAAAACAATTGCACAACAAAAACCAACATGACCCGTATTTAAATGACTTAAAGGTGAATATCGAGAATCGAATTCTCTAGACTTCCAAATATCCAAATAATATTACAAAACAACACAAGCGAAAAACTAACAAGTCTATTATAAGGCAACAAAATTCAAAATTAAACAGCACTAGTGTGTTGATAGCAAAAATGTACATTGCAGGGGACATGGGCACTTTGGGCAATATGCAAAAGTTAGGGAGGCAGGAGGGGGTTGTGATTAGGCCGTGTGTGACGATGCGCATCTTATACCCGCATTACCCTTTCGTTTTCCTTCCGATAGCTGCCTTTGTGTCGGTCCCTCTTTATCTATATAAAAAGTAGATCACGATACCGATTTTCTTCTAGCTTTTCATAAGCGACGTTCATTCAGCCCTTTTACTAGCAAATTGGCGCCTTTGAGTTCATCAGAGTCCTGAAAAAGTGATACCGTTTTTTTCGAAGAAAAACGACGATTTTATCACTTTATCACTTTTTCATCATACTCCCTTTCTTACTTTTTAATTATTTTGGCTACTTTGATGAAAACTGAAGTGACAGAAATAAAAACAGGAAAAATGGCTGATTCTTGTTAGTATCTATTGAGGTTATGGTTTTCAGTGAATTAAAAACATCATTATTTTGAAGCCAAGGACGTAAGTTTTGTGACTAATATCACCGGCATTTTAGTAAATTAAAAACATCATCAAATTCTAAAGCCAAGGGCGTAAGTTTTGTGACTAATATCACCAGCATTTTAGTGAATTAAAAACATCATCAAATTTTAAAGCCAAGGACGTAAGTTTTGTGACTAATATCACCGGCATTTTAGTGAATTACAAACATCATCAATTTGACAGGCAATGACGAAAGATTTGTAACTGTAATATCACCGGCAACCTGTGGCTACCTTGAAATATCCTTAAAGTTGTTTAAGATTCTTATCATATAGTAGACTCTAAACAGAATCAATGTAAAATACAAATTATTAGCTACTGACCGCGGTTTCATATCTAACAAAAATATACTGCTCCTTTTTAAGACTGTAATCAGAAACATTTTAAAAGAACAAGTTAAAAGAACTTTCTCGTGTTTTAATTTACAATAACATAAAATAATATGGTATAATATATCATGAAAATACAATTTTTAGAAATATTTTCAAATTATAAAAAAAGTATACTTACGCCTCTGCCTACCACTTCGGGGATATGGGCGTGAAGATACTTTTTTTTTATATTTACGCCCATATCCCCTAAGAGGAGGCGAACTAGCCGAAGACACTTAAGTCCCACAAAGTGATAGGTGGCAAATCTAAAGTGGCTATTTTCAATTTTAGGTTTAGTAATCTCAATTTTTCTGGAACAATAATTTGTTACAGACTCAACTTGCTAATAATTTGCTCAAAATTTGAACCCATCAATATTTTTATAACATAATCATTATTGCTTCTATTCAAGTAAAATATATTTTTCGTAGCACTGATACTAATACGTGTAGTTAAATATACGCATGTTACAAATAGCTGTAAGTAGATTTTGCTCAAATTATTGATGGCTAGATCGGCTGAATGTAATCCCCATTAGTTGAATAAACTACATCCGTTAAGGGCGGACTCGTTAACACACTTTCCAAGTTTCCTTCGACAACTACCCCGTTTAGACTCCCAAGTACGCTCACCGAGGACAAACTAATAAACGTGAATGTTTAATATTCTACCAAATCTTCGACACCCCCCTTCCAAATTTCAATACGAGCTTAAGTAATATCGAATTCTGAGTTCTTAGATCCGCAAAATCCTAACGTTTCATAAGTTCTTTGGCGCTTACGACCTTTCCATGTTTTGTACACCAAGAGCCTGATACAGACGTTATGGACGATTCAGAGAGTGATTTCCCTTGAAACCAATGTAGCATATAAATACCATTATTCTGAAACAATACACATTTTCGCCCCCATCGTGTTGTTTTGAAGAAACTTCGAATGCTTCATGAATATTCTGATGCCTTGGTATTGATTTCGCAAAAACAAAAAACAAATATTACGTCATATATTCATATAAAGTTTTTGACTAAAATTAAAATTAATATTAATTTATATTTTCATATTTGGACAATAAAGGTTATTTTATTTTTTTATATGATATTGGAAGGCAAACAAACAGACGAATTTCCTGATCGTAAGAAATTCACGCCGCCTAGAGACACCAAGGGTGGTAATGGTGCGTTGCCAACCTAAGGCCGGGATGTTAGACCTCGAGCAAAAGTAAATTTACCGGCTATCTTACCCTCCGAACTGGAACACGTCATGACGTTATGGCGGCACGAATAGGTAAGGCGGTGGTACCAATCCGGATGAGTCGCTGCGAAACTCTACCACCTAGTCAGATGTCACGGTGTTAGTAACAGTTTCGTTACAGTTTTAAATACTAGGGAAACTAATAAGCTATGTGATATCATGGATACAAGGATGGAAAGTAAATAGACAGTTCCTCCAATGACCCAGAAACAACGAAGGTAAATCTAATTCCGAAATGGGTTACGAGTTTGTGATCTTATAAATAATTTTTCTATCGTGCTAAGGGTAGTAATTTCTCAATGTCTTCTTAACCCCCCTGCGTTTGCACCCACACATCGGCATCTAATGAAATCAGACATCCCGACGCAATTGTAGATTCAATTAGTACACAGCAGTTGCCATTCTTATCGGTGGAGACGATTTTACGAACGAATTAATCCGAAAACATACGATTTCTATCTCCCCCAACCTCCATCGTCTTTAGGAGTATCTTCATACCATACCTATTGGAACATTTCATTGTGTTTGTTGGGTGTAATTAAATACGTATACGTTTATTCTGAGGATCCAGACACATATTTCTTAATTTTTTTAATTAATAACCAGCGCCATTTTTGAAAATTGAATTTTTTTGAAATAAGAATAAAAAATAACAAAAAAGTATCTTCACGCTCATATCCCTGTAAAGGTAGGCAGGAGCACAACCAAGCCGCCCACGACTAGCTGAAGACACTAAGTAATACAATGTGATAGGTGGCAAGCCTATCGCCAACCGAACACAAGTCCAACCCAACATTATTTTTGTTAGAAAAAAGAAAGAGAATATTTTCTATTTTTTTGTGATCCGATGATCGAACCAGGGACCTCCAAAAGTTAAATCTGTTGCCGAATCGCTAGACCACAGCGGCGATAGAAATAACAATAGATCAATAAACCTTATTAGGAGTTTTTGTATAGATCTTTAATTTATACATTATACATTTATTACTTTATGTTTTAAAAATGTCATGAGTTTAGTGTTTAAAAAACAGTATTAAACAACAACATTTAGGAGAAAAGAAATTGAGACATTATATAAAAGAATTGGGATAATAACATTATATAAAATAAAAATAACTCAGGTTAGTTATAATATAAAACATTTTTTATTCTTATCGTTAATTACTCACAGAAAATTGCTTCTGCATTTATTTCAAGCAAAACATTCAAATGAATTAAAAAATGAAGTAGCATATTGTGATTAAACTTCACAGAATTGAATATTATGAAAGGGACGTCTCAATACACGTTTCGATTTTATAAATCAAGCACGCAATCAAAATAAAGTCGACCGTGACCGATCGGTAATCATCGATAGATTATTGAGGGGAGAAAAATAGGGTTTTTTTATTATCGTTCATTGATCAATTGATCACGCCTCGATATTGTGGATTATTGATAGATTGATATTAATGCGTATACAGAGCGTGGGGTGGCGGTTTTTTCAATATGGCAATCGTTGACGGCACCACAATTGGATATTGTGTAATTCATTTGTACACATTTTTTATTGGGACGTTGTTTATTCCGCATTTCATTACAGATTTTTTTGTATGGTTTGTTTATAGAATGTTTGATTTGTTTTCACAGGGGTGATTTGTGTTTGTTTGATTATTGGCATTTGAATTTGACTTTTGTTTGATCAAAAATATTTGAACTCAAACAAATGTTAGTTTCAGAAAAATGCTATTGTGTGATAAAATGTTTGAATGAAAAAAATCTTTTCACATCATTAACGTAATGCTCTCAATTATTAAGGTAATTAAGAAACATTTGGAAACCGGTTTTAGAATAGTCATATTCAGAAGCAAATTTACTCTAAGCTATTGAAATAAGAATATATAAATGTTCTACGAAATGAAAGATAATTCTATATCCATTTTCTCAGATATTTTGCGCGTGTATTAAAGAACAAGGTAATAAAACAGACGGAGGATTTTCAGCAACTACAAAGGAGGGTGTGACAATATGAGATTCGATCGAGTAAAATTAATATACAATATGAGCGCCAACGGTTTTCATATTCGCTCTCACTTCAATACGCGAAATTGACACCGCAATATTCCAAACAGAAATAAGATTGCCTGGAGCCACCCCGTGTGGAGGCAGTTTGTTATCCGCGAACGTCTTCACGATTGAAACCAATTGTTAATTGAGTCATATCTATGAAAATTGCGTCTGTGTGACTCGATTCTTATCAGTATTTGTCGTTAAATTTATGTCGTAATTCTCTGAAATGGGTTTTTCTGTCTTATTCATGGAATTTCGGTGAATTCGTTAATTATATTTATTGATTCAGCTTTTAAATCTTCAGTAATTAGTTTTTGTGTGATAGTTATACTTGATATAGTTTCTGGTGTCATTTCGTTTTTTATGACTCATTGAAATGATCTGAACAGAAGATGAAAATTGTTTAACCATGACCTTGTAGCTTTTATTGAATGAATAAGTATCATGGAGGTAATTTTTTTTGTATTATTGTTATCTTTAATATCCATAACATGTTTCGCTATTGACTTGAAGGGTGTGCCTTTAAATGTAAGTAATACTCTATCGAAATCAAGTATTAGCAAGGAATAATCACTTGGTTCATTGAAAGTTATTCCCTTAAAAGCGCTTTAGCTACAGCCTCTCTAACACTTTTTTTAACGATTTTTGTAAGCATCTTTTATAACCCCAAATACAAAAAGATATAATATATTAAATTTGTTCACGACAGCTATTAAACACCTAGAGTCATTTAATAAATACTAGAGATTTGAACTATACAAAAAGAACTTAAATCTGAAGGTCAAAATTACATAAATTTTATAGTATTTATGATGGATTCATTATATATGAAGTTATTTTTCTATTCGATCAATAATATAATGGCAGATTGAGCAAGGCCTGTGGGGAATGCTAGTTAACAGACGTCTCAAATTGGGAGACAGCCGACAATAGTTAGACAAATGAATAAATCCAAATGGAAATTTCCTATTCGTGAACAATAGTTAGATTTTAGAGGCTTGTATCTCATACAGACAGATTGATTGGGCTCTTCCTTGCGCTTACAAGTATGGAAAGCGCTACACCTATAGAAATTGCGTGTAGTTTTGACGATTTGTTAACAATTTCTCAGTTCTTTTTGTCTATGGGCTACGGAATTGTGTTTGATATTTTATAACTTCTTGAGTTTCAAAAACAGAGTTTTTTGTTGACAGTAAAAAATTGGTCTCTGTAGTATAGCGGTTCTAAGGTCCCGAGGTTGATCCCCGGGTCGAGGAATAAAAACAACTAGAAAATGGGTATTTTCAATGTTGTAATAAAAACAACGTTACCCGGGATTGGATATGTGCCCGGTTGGCGATAGGCTTGCCACCTATCACATTGTAAAACTTAGTGAGTTCGGCTAGTCGTGGGTGCCTTGGTTATGCCTCTGCCTAAATCTCGGATGCCTAACATCGGAGTGAAGATACTTTTTTTTTAGATATTAACTGCAAAAAGTTAGCAACCCTATTTTACTTTAGTGTACTTAGTTACTTTCTATTCAAATAGTTTATTACTTATAGTGATTATTGTATAGTAAACTTAGAAAACAACCATTCTAGGGAGAAAGTAACCATAGTCGGAATAAGGAATAAGTACAAGATAAATCATAAGATTGCGTTCACATAAATTTCAGTTCGTTCTCCATATTTTGTTACCTGCCCCGTTTGTTACGATTTTATTATGAAAATGAATGGCAAGCGATGGGGGGAGGGGGTGGGCGATCAAAAGGGTTCCTAATTCGTATATTCGGCGCTGCACACTATAGCAACTAGAGAGTTTTATGGACCGAATCTTTTATGGGATAATCAAATTTTGTAATATTAATGCTTCTAATTCGTGTCTGCGAATTGATTTTCTAGTTATTTGGATTGTGGTATTCTTTGGAAATGCCACGATATATTTGCAGGACATTAATTGCTTTTATTTTGGTTTATTTATCGCCCAAAGCTTCACCTTGGATTGCTGTATAAGTTTCTGTGTTTTAAGAAGAAGAATTTGTGCTGATTTGCTGTTTGCTGCGACCGTTTTCACAACCTAGAAGTTAACAACTTTGCCAAGGCAATTGATGATTTAGTTTGAATATTAACATAAGCCATTTTTTACACATGTTTAATTACCTATTTATTGATTACTGCATATCTCATTGTCGACTAAAATCTATTCACATTTACATTGCCTAGTTTTGATGTATATATTTTTCAATGATAATATATCTGTGACGCAAAAAAAATGTTTCTGCCCAATTGTGATTTCGTCTTTTTAATCTACATTTTTACTTGCAGTAAATCTTTGCCTAAAAAGTAAGTAGAGAAAAAACGAATTCACCTTTAAATGTAATTTTGATCGTATATTCGAAATGTTATCCTTTATATTGTTATTTTGATCTACAACGAGATTCGCTCACAACTCTATGAGAACAAACTTGTACGTTTCGAACATTGTTATCTTTAATTTATTTACACGTTTCAATTCTCCAAATTAATTTGCGGTGCAAATTCAAATGAATGTTTTCATGAATTCCAGTTTTTCTTTGTAGCTGTACGTTTAGTTTGTCATTACGGGAATTAATTGGAATTTTCATTGTTAAGAACACACGTGTAATTAGAAAACACGGGATGTTCGGATATAATTCTTGCGTCTGTGGAGGGCGCGGGCTTTCTAATTAAAATGCTACCTTTTGCTCTATGGTAAGCAACTATTTTAAGTAAATTCTTTGTTCTGACAAAAAAAATTAAAAGATTAAGAATGTGAATAGGAATTCTTAAATAATGGAACTGTGAAGAAAGTGGTTTAGAATTATAATAAGGCTGCTCTTCTGAGTGCGGTTTTACAAATTATATTCTTGCAATGTGTAATAGTTGTGTCATACGTACATACTTCAAGGTTTTTGTATGACTTTAAATAGCACTAATTTTAAAAATGTGGGTATCAACTGTACGATTTTTTTAAATTAGTAGTGTCTTCACTCCCGCGCTCCCGAAGAGGTGGGAAGAGGTACAATCAGGATACTAGAAACACATACACCAAAGTACTTTTTAAACTAGTAGTTTTAATAGGAATCATGTCTTAACAGACTTAATATTTTATGTAAAACCGTGAGTTTATTTTTAGTTTAAGCTGCTAAATTGATGAGATAAATAAATTTTAAATGTTAAATGAAAATTTCAAAAGTAATATATTTTAGTTATAAGTATTGTATTAATTTATAACCGAATTTGAAAAAAAGAAGATATACGTTCGACTTCTATATTATGTATTTTTATCGATTTCTAGATTATTTTTAAACCGTTTTTTAATTTGAGGTGGTCTCATTGCCACGAAGTTTGTATCTGATGAAATCTCAAGAAAATCGTGGAAAAAACCTTATTTTTTATACTAATTTAATTTTTTTACTATTTTAATTTAACTTACTTATAAAATCTAAGTCGGTTTTTGCAGCTATACAATAAATAATATATATATAAATAGTAAGTTGAATTCTTTATATTCATGTATCCAAATAAAATGTTACGAATACATTTTGTTTTGTCAGAATTTCCACTTAACTCTATTCTGTAAACGGAGACCTGGAAACCTGTAATATGTAAATCGATCCTCGGAGATGCCGGACCGACAGACTGAGTGAAATTTGAATATAAACTTTCAGCTCGCGCCATATAAGCACCATTTATTTTGTCCGCTCATAAAATATAATGATTTTTGACGTAGCTCTCGGCTATATTAATTTTGCGGGAGCAGTTATAAGGGGTGTTTTGATATATCGAAAGGTATTCGTGTAGACTTGTATTAATGACACATGAACGTTGTTTATTTCGAAGTTTCCTACACTTAGAGGTTATTTACTTCACTTTAGTACTTTATTTTCAAGTTTATTTAAATTAGGAACTACAATACACAAAACACATACACACACAGAGCTAGTGTGTGATATACACTAGCTGTTTACCCGCATCTTCATCAGCATATAATCGCTACTTTTTTTTCCAACTTTCATCCCCTATTATAGTCCTTTGGGAGACGGCTTTTGTAAAAAAATATCCTGTGTTTGAACTCGGATCTTTATCTATATGCAGAATAGTCAGTTGTATAGCTCTCTGGTATCTGTTTTACTATTGCCATAAATCTGATGAAGGCATGAACAACGTGACGTGTAAACATACTAACCATCTTATTAATGAACTTATACTAAAGTATTCCAAGGTTTAAGTTGGTATTATAGAAAAGAAAGTTTTTTCACGCTCATATCCCGGAAGAGTTTGGCAGAGGCACAGCCATGCCACCCATATACTTGTAGAAAATGTTTTGCACGTTATTTGTCCCACTTACATTTACAATCTTCTCATGGGGGATTTTAACACTTGTCTTTTAAAAAAAGACAATCGGGCGGTCAAGCTCTGTAATTTAATATCCTCTTATAACCTCATCCTTCCATTATCTGCAACTCATAAACGCTATTTTGAAAAGTTATAATAAAACTAATAACTTGCTAGAATGCTTAGTTTTTGATTTTCTAAGAACTTTCAGTTTGACCCTCGTATAGCATAGATGCAAGCCTATACGGGCACATATCCAATCCTTTGTAACATTGTTTTCATCAGAAAATTTGCAAAAACGTTTTTTTTGTTTTCTTTTCTTGACTGACTTATTGTTCGAACCCGATGTCTCAATAAGCCAAGTCCAACGCCAGACCGCTAGACCACAGAGGCGATATCATTTTCCGTGAAGATTTATAATTGCATATTCATGACGGTTTTCGTGAAATAATATTTTAATTCTTAAACCGCACACCGAACAAAACTCGTCGCGAGTCCCTTGCATATTTACATAAAAAACAAATAATAGACACCGAGACTGGATGTGCGCATAAAATTAAAATCGATGAGAAACCCTTCGAATTAAATATCATTGCCCCGTCTCACACACACATACACACACTACAAGATCTAGATTAATAATTGAAGGGTCGGATCGTGGTTCCAACAAAAATTTATACGGTATTTGAATTGTTAATCGTCTCCTATAAAAAGTGTATTTTTAATTCTACAATGCTGAAGAATTATCGATTAATTAATGTTTACCTTTAAACGAACGTCCGAGAACATATTTTAATTATTTGAAACTCAGCGTTACTAGGTACAGCCCTCCTAGGTTGATTGGTTAGTTAAACACGTTCAAAGCTGCTGCTCGATGACGTCTTGGTTCGATTCTTGACAGGTATTTGTGTTATTAACATCCATGTTTTTTTGAGATTAGGCGTTAATTAGGTTTATATATTTATAATGAATGTGAATCGTGAGGTCTGGCACTCAATACTATCTGCCTTCCCCGTAAGGGACTTGGCGTGGAGATATGTATGTATGAATATATTTATAAATGTATTTTTATGTTTGTTATCATCTTGTAATAACTACTCATTTAACAAGCATGTGAATTCCATACTTTGAGAATATACCAGTACCAGAATGCTTTCTAATGTTCAAAATGTTTTAGGACCTTATCAAGCTTTAAAATTAAACAAAAATATATTTTCCAACACCGAAAATGTCAAAAACTTTTCTTTAGTAATGAACCATTAAGTTTTTTTAGATGATTTCCAAAGTTATCATTATTAAAACTTTCGTTATTATATGAAGCATTCTTAATTGAGATAGCCAATTAAGAAATGAAAATTATAAAACTTAACAGCACCTTTTAAAAAGTATTTGATTTCCACAAAAATTTATTCAAAGTGACAATTAGGTCTCTCGTTAAAAATTTTTTGATAGTTTAAATTATGAAAAAGTTTAAAAGAAATGAGCAAATTTTTTTCCCGATTTCTATTCAACAAACAACCATAAACAGTCCTCGAGTCACAAATATCTTAAAATCAGATCCGAATGGGGTGTAACTTAAAATATTGGAGCGAACCTATTTGCATACTAACTAAAATAATTTATTATTTTTTCTCGGAGGGTTGATCAACTGTGGGGTGAAATACAATGGATATAACTAGAAACTGAGTGTTATTGGCATGATCGTCGCAGTAACATTTTTATTCGTCTTTCAATAACTCTTGCATTCAAAAAAACCTTAATGGTTACAATTATTTTCGTGCATTGATAAAACTATTTTAAAATATCGTTCTTGTTTGAAATGTTAAATTTTAATTTATAGTTTGTATAATTTTAATAACTTAGTACAATGACTCTATAATAGATTAAGAAGGCGCGTTATGGTGACTTTCGTACTAAAAATGTCATTAAAAAATAATGATGACAAAAAAAGGAACAGAATCAGTGAATGTTGTATATATAAACGTATTCAAGATTAGACTTGTCAAGCGGGTGAAATTTAAGCAACTGTTAATTCAATTCTGTTTTTTTCAAAATGTGTTCATGAATTTTTTAAATTACGTTATATTAAGATAGTTAATAAGCAGACAGTTATCCAAATGGTGAGATTCATCAACCAACTTTTAAGCATCTCCTGTTTGACGACGAATATTGCAATTTCCGTGTATGTTTATTTTATTTTGTTAGTTCACTCTGGCCAAATTAGTTTTAAAGTCTGCATTCTATTAATATTGTTTAAATTATGAATATTATTTGAAATGTGAACGCAATTGTCATGTTTCCTAAAGGGTAAGAGAACTGGATGGCCGACATGATAACAAGGCTTATGGTGAGATTCATCGTCTTTAGACTTCATATATGCCGTATATATACATAGCCGATATGA
Organism: Calephelis nemesis; assembly: GCA_002245505.1. Classification (NCBI taxonomy): domain Eukaryota; kingdom Metazoa; phylum Arthropoda; class Insecta; order Lepidoptera; family Riodinidae; genus Calephelis; species Calephelis nemesis. The sequence goes on from NJDD01000542.1 coordinate 408,954, forward strand.
TAATAAGGCTAGCAAGGCATATATGAAGTCTAAAGACGATGAATCTCACCATAAGCCTTGTTATCATGTCGGCCATCCAGTTCTCTTACCCTTTAGGAAACATGACAATTGCGTTCACATTTCAAATAATATTCATAATTTAAACAATATTAATAGAATGCAGACTTTAAAACTAATTTGGCCAGAGTGAACTAACAAAATAAAATAAACATACACGGAAATTGCAATATTCGTCGTCAAACAGGAGATGCTTAAAAGTTGGAATCAAAGCGGTTCGGAAATCAAAGTACGGTCGGCAGAGGACGGGATGGGCGCATCCTTACAAAATACCGCGTGATTGCGAACAAAGCACAGCGAACTTTTCCAACGAGTCGGAAAAAGTTTGCCGACTCCACTTCGTTTCTGTCGATGTATTGTGAGGCGTTTCAATTTCGTGTCATCAGTTATTAATTTTTGAATTGTTTTTCGAATTTCAAATTAGCTTTAGAACAACATATTGTTTTATTCATCTTTGAATTATTTTGTTTTTTAATTTCATCTGTAAAACAAATATTATTTATGGTAGAGGAAAAGTATCGCCTTTCAGGACAAGATATAAAAGATGTTTTGATCACATTGGCAAACTTACAAGCAGATGGATTTCTAAAGATGGTGACAGGAAGCTCTAGCGTGAGTAAATAACTAACCAGCTAACAGATCAGAACGCGACAGGGGCAAGAACTGAGGTCATTGTGACAAGTAGGTAAGGCAGTAGTTTCAAAACAGTGACAAATGTAACAAAGCTCTCTTCTTACAATTGCTTGTTAGGAAATAATTATTAAAACGTATGACTATGAAAAAATGATCAATGGTTGCTTTATTTTTATCAAATTAAATGTGAATGAACAGAATTTGCTAACGCTGCAGCCGCGTTGCGAACAAAATTATCATCCGTATCAAAGAGAATATTTTAAATATCTATACATAAACATGGCGGAGTTAGGTCCAGACTGCCTCACACCACTGCACCGCAAGATTTACGCCCATTACACGCGCGATACTGTTTAAATGTTTCCATTCGAATTTATTTTAATTTCAAACATATAATTGAATGATTGAACGAACTTACCTGTTGAAGTTCTATTTCGATTTCATGTTTTTCGAAGCGATTAAATGTTTTCTACTTTAAGTAAATAGTACTCTTAATGACATTGTTTTAATTGTTTCAATCAACAGAATAGGGTTTAACATAAAATTTACAGTTTTAGAGACACTAAAATCTATGCTGCGATTATTTTGCACTAATTTCTAAATTGCTAATGTCTTATAAATTAGACTCGTATATTTTTGTTAACTCGTAATGTAACAGTCAAATTAAGAAATATAATCTAAGTCAGTATGAAATTAATGCTACCCGAGACTAAGTTTGTTTATCTGTTTACTCATCATCCATCATATATAAATAATTTTAATATTTTTTGTAAGTTAGAAGTGAAAAATAAACCAAACTCGATCAAAGCCAAGGCGGCTGCTTGTTAAATTATATTAAAATTTTATATTATGAGTGATAACTTATTACATATTTCAACGTAATTATTCCGAATTAATGGGATAGAGTGAATATAATATGAAGTCATATCTACACAGCATAGCCATTACAAAACAAAATGTATAAGGGGAGACGCATCGGGCAAAAGATATCGGACTGGAAAGGGGTTGATTTTGATTGAATATCTGTTATTAAGGCCCTCCCCGCACACAGACATTAAATAATATACATAGTTTATAAATATGCATGAGTTTCGTTAAAAGTGTGCACCTTGAGTGACGATGTACGCGTGGGGTGCACGGCTTCTGGAGTAAATTATAATTTTGGGAATAGACAATTCTAATTTTTAACGCAATGACGGATCGCTTTTGGTTTATGGGAGTATAGGAATATAAAAAAGAATCAAACATTTGAAGAAAATAATCACAATATTCTTGATTTTTATAGTAATGATCTGCTTGATGTTGCCAGCTGTTTCATCCGTAACGTCGTTTTCTAAAAAGGATTAAAAAATTATAGTTCGTTCGTGAGTAATAGTGTACTTTGATATAGAAGAAAGAAATGAAGATACAAAAATAAGCACGACTTTTTTGATTGTCATATACTACTTGAAAAGTTAAAAAAAGGATTGTGTGGTTTTGTTAAACCACGGTAAAAGTGAAAGTTGATCTATAACTATAAACTATAGACGCTTTACCTCGGCTGCTCTGACGTCACCGTCACGCGACATGCGACACATAGAGCAAAAAATTTGATACGATGTAATAAATGTTTCACTTTAAAAACGTAAGCTTCTAAGTTAAATGCCATATCGTCAAATTTGTATACAGTTTTAGCTACAAACCGCTGGCAAATCGGTTATTCCACAGTACTCGGTTCCCATTATTCCTTATTATAAATACGACTGGTTCGCGTATTCGCTTGATGGCACAGAATAATTAATGAGCTATATTCGAGAATGTGAGGTTTCCTTTCATAAAATTCACGTCTTATTGTTTTCAAACGATCCATTTATTTTTTGTTTGTAAATTTCCAAATTAATTTAGTCTAGGTATGTCGAGCTATCATTTTCAGATGTCTTTTGTTATCGTGTATACGCTCTTTTTTGTAGATAATGAAATCATATTTAATTTTGCGTTGTATATTCAAAGTACGTTTTATTTGGTAATAAGTCATCTACGGTTGGTCGCGTATATTAATTATAATATTTTAGCATATTTAATTATTAGAAAAATCTCGATAACTTCGTATTTTGTGGTTATAAAAACACTTAAAGTACTTGTATAATTATGTGAACGGGTAATGTTTTATTAATAAAAATGGAAAAAATAAAGTTGTAATATAATTTCATTACGTTGATTTTAAGTCAAAATCAAGACCAAGAATGATTGTCACATGAAATGTTATCTACTTATTGGTATCTGTTTACTAAAATTATAATATAACTTTTATATTACGCTCAATTTTATTGTATTTATGATGTATTGATAATCATTATTAGACAAATAGAGCCATTTTTCAATTAAGTTATTGCTAAAAGAAGAAAAACTGATCAAAAACTCGTAAATCTAAATAATTGAATTTACTTTAGCATTAATGTAGTACCTATTAGATCGTATACTAAATGACAAGCAGCGTAGTGTTGACCTTGACACTTGTTACTTACCTACCTAGCATCTAATTCATGCCTAATATGTAAGTAAGTATTGAAAACTATTATTATTTTTATATTTTGTTAAAAATTGACACATTTTTTTAAAGACCATACTTGTTTTAACTTTGAGGTATGGATTATTTGTAAGAACCACGACTTTACGTTTTAAATTTGCATATGGATCATATGGAACATTTCCACGGTGGTAACATTTGGAGAATGATGAAAGATATTAAGACACAATGCAACTTCGTATAAGTTCAATTTGTATACTCATAATTCTATCTAAAAAAGTAGGACTCAATGTAATTTAAACATTTTATTTATAACTAAATATAGACTGTCAGTTGTCATTCATTATTCATTAACAAATGAGTAGCAAAACAAAATGAGTCCAAAAATCTATTTTCGTTTGATTGACGCGTAGTGGAATCGAATTGGCAAGCACAAGCGAAGTGGGTATAGATGGCGCTCGAGTCTACAGCGCGATGTCAGCCATCATTAATGGGCTGTCAAAGTCAAATGTCTTATATTGCAAGGGCGGGTATAATTTGATTTGAGTTCTAATTAGACACAACGAAAGCGGAATTCATATGCCGATTGAACTTAGTGAATGAATAAGATGTTTTAAATCTAGGTTTGAAGTTCTGTCTATTGATAACAGTTTTCAAAATGTTATTTGGACTTCATCGATTTCATTCAATGACGTAATAAAACAATGCATTTGAAGTATCCTGTTTGTTTTAGTGATTCATGTTCACTGTTTTTTAGTAAATTATTTTCAGCAACTCCGCATAGCTGCATTTTCTCAAGAATTTAAATACGAATTTTAATACTTATTGTATTAATGAACAACTGAAAGTTTTTTTATGGAAATCAAAATTTCATGGTAAACCGATTTTCTGTTGCCATACACATTGAATCCAACAACAAGCCGTATACCTTCGGATACGTCTACTCTAAAAGCAATTTTGTTCTCGTTAAATAAAAGGTATGAAATAATAAACGGTTCGTGCCCGTAAGATTATTTTCTAATAAGGTAGCACTCTTCTATCATATGACTTTACATCATTCGCCAAAACGAAATAGTCTTTGTAGAGTACATAATATGTCCGAAGGTACTTGTCCTAAACTAAAGACGTTAGTAAGTAATCAAAGGGCGAACGTAGTCAAGCTCTATGTGTATGAGTGTGTAATGCTCTATGTGTAATTAATAATTCGTTGACGTGCAAATAAAGTTAAGAAAATTTAACATAAATGTTCTTCAAATACAATGAACAAATACAAATAAAATTTGTTTAGATAAAAATCTTTTTTTACACACAATCAAGTTTTATGTTATCCTCAGTGAAATTTAATAAATTGTAGGAAAACCCTCAAGTTGTAATCTAGAACGCATTGTTTATACTTTATAGCAGTTATTTAAAGTGAGTGCGTAAAATGTGAATGTAATTAAGCAATTAAAAGCTATATATCATTGTGTTGGAAATTTGGCTTTGATCCAGATTTTTAATGAACGCGTTTTTGTATAAAAAAGTAGCGAGATATGAATATTCGATATCACGCGTTGTGTCGCCTGCGGACTCGCTGCATACGGTGTAAGTTACTGGAGGAAGCGACTATGTTGCCTACGTGAATAATCTTAATTTGCTTTCCATTGCTTAAGTTACTTATTCCTATTTTTTACTATTTTAAACACACATAATTTACACTATATAGTTTCTAATTAAAGCTACATGTTATTTCAGACGTTTATGTATAATTATACTGTTGATCAACTAGAAAACGAGAAAAATTAAATACTTACAGCATTTCTATTTACATTTTTGAATTTATTTCTTTCGTTTTTAAAATGACATCAAATTGCATTTTTAATATGTAAAAAAATATAATATCTTTGTAGCACACATAACGTTCATAATAAACATCAACATGAAGATTAAACAGTATAATGGAACTTTTTTAAGTTACCTTAACTTTTATTCTAATAACAATAAGCGGAATGGTTTATCTCAAAATTTATTAATAAAAAGTCATCCCAATATCTTTTTATTTCAAATGTTCTGGACAAACACAGTTTAATTAAACTGAAAATACCATGGCAATTTTAATTTTTTTCTTTAAAACTTATAAAAATACTATTCTCGGAAATAGTAATCGCTGACAGGTTATCACATAATATTCATTTAAGAAGGGCTCTTTTTAACAGGGTTGTTCACCTTGTGCCAAAGGGTTAATTCTATACGAAAGGGTTATTACCGACTGCGTGATTATGATTGTATATATTGGATCCGTTTGAGGTATTGCGTGCCAGAAATTCCTTTGTTTTTATTTCGGGGCTTAAACGAGATGCCTTGCGTTGTCTATGTCGTTTGAAGTTCGAGCGAAGTTTAGGCAAATATTATATTAGAATTTAATTACAATATCAATTTTTTAAAGACTTTTATTATTTAGTAGATAGAAACTGACGAAGATATCTTTGCCAACATTTCTTCGGTAACTGTTATTTAATTTTAATTCCAAATAAACATTACTACAAAAAGCGAATACTTTCACATTTTATAAGGTTATTTTGTAAGGTTCATTCATTTTATATCTTTTTTGTGTTATTATATTGTCGGCAAAATATTACAACTAAAATCTGTGAAATATACCGAAATTAACCAAATAGCATCTTAAGATAGAGTATATTAAACACCTTGCCTTTGTATTATGAACTAATTTTTTTTTTTTCATTTCAAAGATTAACAAAAAGAAAGAAAAAGAAAAAAGAGGTTAAGTTTTATTTAACTTATGTTGTGTAAAGTATACATTAAGTAGCAAATTTAAGTTGGTATATACATTATTGCTGTTTATTCAAGGGGTATACCAATATATAATTCAAATGTAATATGTTAGTATGTATAAGGGAGTACCCTCAGGGGACTAAAATTTGAAATGGGGGCGTTCAAAAATCAGCCTCGATCGAACCCTATTGAATTAAATCCTTGTGCCAATACTAGCAAATAATGCCTGTCGCTTGACGAGGTCCACTCTTAGACACAAATAAAGTTATGTGGTTTTAAAAATTTGAAATTCGGGAATGAAATGATTAGGTGCAGATTTTTAAATATCTGTGGATATTAAAGCCGGTAAACTTACTTTTGCTTGAGGCCTAACATCCCGGCCTCTGGTTGGCAACGCACCATTACCACCTTTGGTGTCTCTCGGCGGCGGGAATTTCTTACCATCAGGAAATCCGTCTGCTTGTTTGCCTTCTAATGTCATAAAAAAAAAGCCTGTTTTTTTGAGGGTTGACTATATTTGTTTAAGATATTCAAAAGATATACAAAATGAGTATCTTTACGCCCATATCCCTAAACGGGTAGGCAGAGGTACAACCAGAGCACCCACAACTAGCCGAAAACACTAAGTCCCACAATGTGATAGGTGGCAAGCCTATCGACAACCGGGCACATATCCAATCTTGAGCAACATTTATTTATTGGAAAATTGGAAATACCACATTTTATTTTTTTGTTGCTCGATCCGGTATTCGAACCCGGGACCTCTTGAAGTCAAGTCCAACATTTGGACCGCTAGACCACAGAGGCGACTTTTACTTTTTTTTACAAAATAACCTACTTCTACCAACCATACCTACTTTCTACCATGCTTAGAACCCAATCGCTGAAGTTGTTACTTTATCATCTGATAATGAAATATATTTTTTTAGTCTGTGTTATATTTTTTTAATGTTAAAAGAACCAAACGATTTGCCCTAAATTGAAATTGTTATTTATGTTAAAAATATACACGTATTTAATATTGTGCATTGAAAACGTATTTCAGCTTCAAAGCATATAAATGACATCGATTTTTTGCAGTTACGAGTGCACTTGAATCAAATCAGAACTAATACCCCAATTTTTATATCGACTACAAATGTATCAGTTTATACTTATATACATTATATTTAGTAATCAGTAAATAATAGAGGGTGGACAGGACATCGATTGATCTCAATGCTAAGGGTGCGATCGTAGAAGGGTTGTTTTAAAATATTGCATGGGGTGACTTTGATAAAATCAAATGTATATAAGTTAGTCGGCGGTCCAGCAACATTTCTTTAGCTGATTAGAAACCCGACTACTTCGTATTTTATTTCTTTCTTTTTATTTGTTTTGGAGTGTAATAAGTAATTTCACAGGGGATGATAAGTGTACGTCGAAGTCACATCAGTCTCGGTATAACTACGCTTGTTATTAGAAACAAACTTAATAACTTATAAAATTGCAGTATTTTTTACAATTGTATACTTATTTGTCTTTAAAACCTAAATTATATACTTTTTGGCCACTCTAACTCATTGTAATACAATTACAATTTATAAAAAATAAATAAAATATTTTCAGTTATAACCATTGAAAATAAGCCATGATCCAGTTCTGGCGCAAGAAAAAATGTATCGTTTCTTTGAGTTGTTTTTCTGAAAATAACTACATCGCGCTGAATATGAATGTCGTAGGTATTAATATATAAATTAAAATAATAGGTAATACATATTAGATGAAGTAGGTTTATCAGCAATTCTCTCTGGACCTATAATTAAGACATATTGCAGCTTACTATGATAGTTAAAAAATTAAATTTCGTAAAAAATGCTACAAATGTGGGTCAAAAAAGTAGGGATAGGGTATAAAAATAAATAAAAGTATATATTTTGTTATTATTGATTTAGTATCGGTATAATTTTGTTAAGTTTGTCATTTCATTTATTTTTATCTAACAAGATGTTGAAGTATTGAGTTACTCATTTTTTTCATTAAATGTTATGTACAAATGTTATAAAGAAAACATAATAAAACTTTTGGCTCGAGTTTAATATTTGTAAGAAGAATAATTGTCGAGATGCTCTAGTTGCAGATTTGACCACATTACGTTACAGGAAGCTCAATATCCGGTAAGATATTCGAAAACGTAAACTTAAACTAAACTACAACATATCCAAAAAGTTCGTTAAAAACGACCATAAAATTAATTGTATGAATGTGTTTGAAACTAGGTCTTACCCCTTCACCTGCCCCATGATTTGCATTAACAAAGACGAAACAAGGCAAGGTTTATAATTCTCCTTTATTATACAGTGTCAGGCGATACGCTCGATTATTTAGCGGCCTCAAAATTGCGAACCATGATAACATTTCTTTCCGAACAACACAATTGACACCCTGATCGCTAGTACAAACGTCGTGTTGCAGGGATGCGACAAATTTTGATTTTTCTACAAATTGCAGATGGCGTTCACGACAAAAGTCTAAAGTAACGTCTAAATTGTCGATGTTCCAAAAGAAAATTATTTAGAACGAGTACAAATTTTTATCACAACTAAAAATATCTCTTTAGTTTTGTACCATAATATATTACACAACAATTTATTAGTCTGATTATTTAATCTCATCTTGTACTATCATATACAAAGTCCATTATTAACTTTACAGTTTATATGAAATTTTTGTATCGACTTTTGTATTTGGTGGTGCAATTAAACTAAACAAACACAGATTCGAATCTTGTATTAAGTATTTAAGTGAGATTACGGTAGAGTGAGGCATGAAACCTATTACTTTCACTATTATTTAAAGAATATAAGAATTTAGTATAAAATTAAGATATTAAAAAAAATATTTTAGGGTTTTTCTCTGCTTATCAGCAAAAGACTTGGGTTGATGTTTGTGTATTTCAAGATTATAATTTTTCATTATTTCTTCGAAAATGTATAATTTTTTTAGGAAGATTGTGGTATGACTGATTTCCTGTTGTTCCACAACATGTACCTAAGACGCGACAGTGCCGTGCTGCAGGAATACCGTGCAGGTCGCGTGATCGCAGCACGGTGTATTTGACACGGAATTGTCTGTAGTTTTCACGCTAAAATTTGTTTGTAGTCTCGCTTTTCGGCAGTGCAATTAGCGATTGTTATCTTCTTTTGTACCGGGCCGGTTTGGTGATTCCGAAGGACTGAATTATTGCTATTTGGCAGTCCATGGGGCCCACCCAAGTACGTATTTGGTATCTTTAATACGTTTTCCGGCTTTGCTTTTTACTTGATTTTCCAATTTAGACGTTAACATGACAATTGTCCGAAAGATAAATTTACCCACATTTCAATTATTTGTTTTTAAGACAATCGCCTCTTCGATCTCGCCTTAGTCGAAAGTTTTATAACTACAGCTCGCGGTCCGCCATATAGGTATTTACAATATTCTCTCGTACAATACCTACTCTAGCAGATGTTTTATGTTTATTAATATTATAATAATACATAGCATCTCATTCTCATTTTGGCACTTGTCCGCAGTGCTCAGCTTTAATTTCTTCAAATTTAATAAAAAGAAAATTTTCCACTTATGCAGGTTTGAATCTGATCGCTTTTCTATCGCTGACGAATGCTCAAACTATTAAGCTACCGAGAATTAAAATCCTATGGTGTTTTTTTATTTCGTTTACTAAGATTCTTAACGCAAAAACTTTTAGAGAATTCAACAGCGACAGACGAAATAGTGCAGGTTTAATTACTGTTTGAGATGTTTTTTTCTTTTTTAAAATGTATTTTTCTTTCTTTAAATGTATGATAATAATCCGTAGTCTCAAGTCCTTTACGGCATTTGTTTGTTTCTGTTGGTTGCATTATGTAATTAAGACCTACCTACCAATACATTTCGTCGAAATCTTGTTATTCTTTAAACCGGAAGAAGTGAGCACACATTCGCAACGTGAGGTCGAACATTATTGCACACATAAGCAAATGTTCCTCGTCATCAAAAATCAATGATCCATCTTGTGAGATAATTCGTGCTGAATTCTAAAGACGCATAAATCATCGCACACCATGTACTGACAATAGCCGACTCTATAAACACACCCCTACGATGTAATTAATTAAAATTATTAATGACAGAACGAAATAATGCGAAATCGATAGCGACGGAAAATTTGCGACATCAAACAAAAATGTTGTAAGCGTGAGCTTTGTTTTCGGAAACGGTTCCGTATAACAGGAACAAATGTAAACGTTTCTTCGATATTTATTGTCATATATTGTACCTTCGATTTTCAAGTTTAAAGCTGTCTCTTTAATCTTGGGAAAAGGATTACATGTGATGCTCCAAAATTTTTTTTGTATTATGCCAATCGATTTTTGCGTCATTTCTAAAGCGATATTTTTTTTCTTTAAATAGTATACATACGAGGTAATCCCTTTAGTAATAGGTTAATAGTCCTACAGGAACTTCGGAATAAAAACGATCGTATGTGTTATTACAAGTTATCTCTATGCGTGACAAATTTCATGAAAATTGGTTCAGCACTTTTTGCCTGAAGGAATAACAAATAAACAAGCAAGCAAACAAACAAAAAAAATTTCGCATTTATAATATTAATAGCATAGGATAACTAAGTTCGTAATAATTTCTTACGGCCAGTATCGAAACGCAATTCCGTAAGCAGTAAATCTAAATAAATCTGCGGACGTACTACAATGGTCAATATTGTTCCGGACGGAATTTGTGTTGTTTTGTTACGAACTTTCGAAAAGTCGAAAAGTAATTCCGAACGTATGTGTCGGACCGTACACATCGGCGTTGAGTGTTTGATTCACTTGATGCAAGATTCTCTTCTAGTTACGAACGTGTTGATTACAGAAAAGCATAAATAACTTGCAGGCACGAGCTACATTGATTGTTTTTGTTATTTGTATTCTATTGTTCTTAATGAGTTCGTAGTTCAAGATCGCTATAATAATCTTTGATAGACTTTATTAACGTGTTTATGAGTAATTGACTTTTAATTTGTGATTATATGTAAAAACACTAAAACGAATAAACTTTAAATTTACTCTATTTTATAATGTTTTGTGCTACTTATGTACGGACATGCTACTTTTACAATTTTATAATAAGTATAAGTACACGACTCTATA
>NJDD01000542.1:425292-449468 GCA_002245505.1 Calephelis nemesis
TTGTGCCTCTGCCTACCTCTTCGGGGATATGGGCGTGAAGATACTTTTTTTAAGGGACATATAAACACTGTGGATCTTACTGATGCATCGCTATCCTCTAACCTAGGCCGAAACCTTAGATCGTCAGTAGAAGCTACTCTCCAGGACCTATGGAATATGGTAATGGCAAGCGGCGGCAGGAATAGATAAGGTGGGGTTACTGATCCAGTTATTACCATACTGGTGGAATAATTCAGTAATAACTAACATGTGATGGAGTCACAACATCCTGCCGCCATTTTACATTAAAATATGAGGCACCAGCAGCTTCACCATAAGTTTTCATATATTACAACAAAATCAAACAAGTCCTCTGTTAGCCAGTTACTTAGGTATATTTCTTAGAGAATGGTGTAAGGTTTAATCAATACGAATACTTGAAACGACTTTTTTCCTGTCTGTTTCCTCCTGCATCACTGATAAATGGTTAAACAAAATTTAACCGGGTTTTCACTAGTTTACCATAGTAAGTAAAAGTAAGTAAGTATTCACGCCCATATCCCCGAAGAGGTAGGCAGAGGCACAACCAGGGCACCCACGACTAGCCGAAGATACTAAGTCCCATAATGTGATAGGCGGCAAGCCTATCGCCAACCGGGCACGTTTCCAATCCCGACCAACATTTTTTTTAATTAGAAAATTGGAAAAATTCAATTTTCTTTTTGTTGGCCGACCCGGGATTCGAACCCGAGATCTCATGCAGTCAAGTCCAACAACGGAACCGCTAGACCACAGAGGCGACACAGTTTACCAAAGTAATTTAAGTATAATACTGTATCTACCTATTCAAGTTCATAGCTCACAGCCAAAGATTTAATGAAATGTAGATCTATGGTGTGGAAGAGCTAGTGTGAATTTGAACAGGTTGTTTACAATTTAGTAAAGTAATTTGTAGCAAAGTGTATACATACCCATATTTATAAACTATTATTCCCCGTGTTGGTCCGGGTTCCTTTGTATAATAGACCATCTGCCTTCCTGTACCAGGCAGCTCGTAAAAGGCGACCATAGGCTTGCCGTTACTAACACCGTGATATCCTACTAGGTGGTAGGGTTTCGCAGCGCCTCACCCGGATTGGTACCACCGCCTTACCTATTCCTACCGCCATAACGTCGTGACGTGTTCCGGTTCGGAGGGTAAGGTAGCCGGTTAACTTACTTTTGCTCGAGGCCTAACCTCTAGTTGGCAACGCACCATTACCACCTTTGGTGTCTCTAGGCAGCGAGAATTTCTTACCATCAGGAAATCCGACTGCTTGTTTGCCTTCCAATGTTATATAAAAATCCTATCCTATTAATATTATAAATGCGAAAGTTTGTATGTATGGATGTATGGATGTTTGTTACTCTTTCACGCAAAAACTACAAAGCCGATTACGATGAAATTTGGTATGTAGGTAGCTGAAGACCCAGGATAACATATAGGCTACTTTTTATCCCGGAGTTCCCGCGGGATTGGGACTTACGCGGGTGAAACCTTGGAGCGCAGCTAGTATATACATACAATATCAATACAGACATAAAAGATGTAACAAAATGACAAAAACGCTATGTAAAGGTTACATATTTAAACATCTTCATAAAATGCTATCCATCCATCAATATTGGTTATTCGGTAACACTTTTGCAACAGTTTCTAAGAAATGAAAGCCATTTAAGTTGTATCATTATACTAATATGCGTTCCTACTCCAAACAAAACAATACAACCTTAAGACGACATTAAGCAATTTACCTAATGCTTCCCCTACCAAGAACAATCGATTCCATACTCTACACTTAATTGATAAGATTGTATTTCGATTGAGATCTATTCCTCAGAAACATTGTTACTCACATAAAGTCTTAAGCGACACAACTAAACATTCATTTTTATGGCTTACAGTACAGTGTTAAAGTATTATATTGAACAACGTAAATATGGTCGTATTTCGTTTATTGTGATTTATTTATCTATTGAAATAGTTCCCAGAGGATAGCAGAATCTATCTAATGTTCAGCCGTTAAATTAATGCTACAATTTATGACAATCGGAATTAGCTGAATACAGTTGAACTAAGACGAGGCGTATTGATTGCCTTGTCAGATGCTGAACAACGAATTAATAATACTATCCATACGCGGGTTATATTCATACGGCTTAAATACTTTACGTTTATGGGACGAAAATGAAATTTTGAATTCACGTTGTAGGGGTAAAAATGTTAATTGATAGTGAAATAGTTGAAGTATGATACTTAGAGATAAAAACTGGGTATTGGCGCCATCGAAAGATAAGGCACCCGCAATTTTTTCGTAACTATTAAATTTTGTGTTCATATTATGATTTGTTAATTTTGTTGGCATATTTGTTCCAATAATTAAGTTAAAACGTTCAAGTAAAGTCGTCATAGTCAAGTCATCTATAAAGAATTACCTTGAATTTTTCCCCGTATTAGTCCGGATCCACTGAGTAATAGATTACCTGACTCTTGCCAGGCAGCTAGTAAGAGGTGAGTACTGATTAAAATATAGGTCAGAACAAACAAGACCAATGCTGGTCTTATAGGTAAGTACCTACTGACACCAAAGATGTAACTGATGCGTGAAAACATTGCTGTCTTCGGTCACATATGCAAGTTTACCAGCTACGCAGTAAGGCAAACGATTCTGGCGAGCACATAAGTTATTACGGCAGAAATAGCTAAGTCAGTAGTACAAATCCTAGCAAGCTGTTGAACAGCATTCTACCACCTAGCAATATAAAATTACAGTTAATTACCAATAAAACATCAACATAAAAATATTTAACAAATATTACAAACGTAAAATACAGCCTGTTTACTGTTGGCATGTTAACTTTGTTTTAGCGAACAATAAACACCCTTTATCGGGGCGTTACCTGAATTATTGGAACAAAATACGTTCTTATTGTTTGAGTTTGTCGCAAAACCTTTTGAAACAAATACATAGGAGCTTCGATAATTGAGAGGGGTACTGTAATACCTTCGATTATTTATTTAAGGCTTTCGCCACCTGAGGCTTTGGACAAAAAACAAGTGAAGTATTAATTAATTACTTTATGGCTGTTGACACAGAATTTTGGATTCTATCATTAATAGATTAGGTTCAAAATTCATTGCGTAGATACGTTTTTTTATCTGGACTGGGATTTGGTTAGAACACTGTGGGAAAAAGAAGAAAATGCTACTTTCGATGATTGTTTTTATTAGGTCGAAATTATTTTACACTTGTATTGAAACGTAGAAAAAATAACCAGGGTCCGAATTTAATTTTTGAAATCTGTATGTAGGTTTGCATCGATATCAGTACCTAATAAGTACATAATGAAATAAATGAGTTAAAGTAGTTGATTTTTAAAATGTTATATTTGAATTTCTAAACTTTATTAATTATGTTACTACATATTTAAAAACATAAAAACCTGAAAAGATATTAATTTATATTTTGTGTGGTAATTCTTAAAATAAATGCTAAACTAATTTCAAGTTTGCGTCATATTGTTTAAGAAACAGAAAGCAATGAAAATTTAAAAGAAAACTAATGTACCTTTCTTAAATGAATCAATCTATTTTTGGCAAAAAAAATTAATAGTTGATTTAATACAAAACAAAACTGACTTATTTTGTCATGCCCCTATAGATATAAGTTTGATCTCATTCGAAACATATAAGTTTTAAAATATCCAATCAGAATTCACCAATGGGGTAGTCGCGGTGCTCCCAGAGGCAGCCGGGGTGAACCGATACACAATTAAAGGAAAACAAGGACTTGTAAGTACTAATGCTAAGACGAATGTTGCGGAAAATCGAAGCACCCCTGCCTCCCCAGTCTGCAGGGACGTCTGATTTACGATACCCCCGCGAACGGGGTGGGTTTTATTTTTAATTTTAATATGCTCTTTGTTTATTAAGATCTTTTAAAATGCACTTTTTGAATACGGTACTGTCTTTAAGATATAAACGTAGAAACTTTAACGTAGCCCACTAAGAAAATCAGGAAAGAATTATTTTACTAATATACATTTTTGATTATTATTTTTTTTTTCAAACTTTGTACAGTCATAAGAACTAAATCTTCAAAATGATTAAAAACTCTTCTTAAATACGGTTATCTTTACAATTAATGGTAGCATTTTACTGTTTCTTTATTTAATTTTTTCATGTTTTGTTCATCTAAACTATAATACCTCCTCCTGTAATTTGTAAGACATATCTTTCATTTTTCAGCAACTTGCCTGAGTAGGGATCTATCGCCTTATTCTGACTTTGTCGTGTTCCGGCTTGGAAGGTAGGGTAGTCGGTAGACTGATACAATATGCCTCATATAAATATGGTAAATAACTATGGTGTGTGCAAACCACGTATATCTCTTACCATCAGAAGAATGTTGTTTTTTTTTGTTTGTTTGCTGCTCTATCACATTTGTGTTAACTTCAAACCATATTTTGTTTTGTACATTTAGCAATAAGACAATAACTAAATTAATATATTTAATTTATATTTTATCCTTCAACAAAATAGAACACCACCCTCAGTGGGAGTGATGGGAAGTTTTCTTCATCTAATTGATAATTCTTCCACGATCCCTCATCGGAGGCTTCGCTACAATAATACAATTAATTCCCTTATGTCAGAAACCACTTATACATTTCTTAAATGCTACCCTTATTAAGGGCCCTTTACATAACATTTAAGGTTATTAAATATTTTTGAGATTCTTATTGCGTTTAATATAATTCTAATCGCCCCTGTGGTCTAGCGGTCCGGGTGTTGGACTTGACTGCATGAGGTCTCGGGTTCGAATCCCGGGTCGGCCAACAAAAAGAAAATTGGATTTTTCCAATTTTCTAATATAAAAAAATGTTAGTCGGGTTTGGAAATGTGCCCGGTTGGCGATAGGCTTGCCATCTATCACATTGTGGGACTTAGTGTCTTCGGCTAGTCGTGGGTGCCCTGGTTGTGCCTCTGCCTACCTCTTCGGGGATATGGGCGTGAAGATACTTTAATGTAATTCTTATTTGAGTCAGTTTTTGGTCCTTTATGTTATTACATCAGACAGTAGTTGCTTCATTGGTTCTATAAATACTTTCAATATGTTTATGCTTAAATATACATTGATTTATATATTTCATGATGAACGGAACCTTGTTTTTCATTGAGATAAATATGATATGCAGTATTTCTAAAGTATTATTTATATCCGATGACATAACAAAAAATGTTATTAAATTACACATTTCGTTTCGATTTCGTGCAATTTTTCATCTATCGTGGAAGTGTACAGAGCAGAAACTACAGGCCGCGTCAAAAGCGTCAATGTTGCTATCTTCTATACGTAGGATATTACAAGAAAGATAATTAAAGGTCTATAACATTATTTTTTATAAAAGATTATAAATCTCAAACTATTACTAAAATATTTTAACAATGATTTTTGAAGTCTAAAACAAACAGTTGTTTGTTTGACAAAAAATCTGTAATGATTATTAATCATAAACTAAACTAAACATGATTTCTTTCTTTAAAACCAGTTGCAGCAACAGCAGCTCACCCGAATTGGTATTAAGTATCGACGTAGTTGTTCCAGCCGCCCAAGCCTTCCATCCATGTCCCGTGCTCAAAGGTACTCAATTTGCTACTATAATATATACACATAGCAACTAATTATGTTTTCATAGTTGGCATAAATCGCAACGTTTAAAAACCCAGTGTACAAGGTCCTTAGCTGATGTATCGTGTTCACCCTTGACATCAGAGTCTTGTTAGAAATTGCTTGTTCAATTCGAGACTAGTATATATTTTGTATTTTGTTATAATTATATTTTATTTATTTAGGCTCCATATACACAAAATATATTCATAAATAATAAAATAAAATATAGTGAACATATTATTAGAGATCTTATCCAGTTAAGAACAGAAACTATAAAAGCGTATAAAACGTTTTATAGATAAATAAAATAATTAAATCGTATTTATACACAAATTGATCTAACTGACAACAAATTACATGATTATGTTATTGTTGAAAGCTAACGATACTAATACACATAAGTATTTAATTAGATACCGAAATAATCGTATTAAACTCCCAGACCCAGAAATACAGATATCAATATTCAAATACCTGACCCATCGGGAGTAAAACCCGAGCCACGCTTGGTTGGTGGGGTTAGCAGTGTACCCTGGGCCAACTGGGCCAATTATATAAAAGCAAATTTGGACGGACAAATTGTCCGTCAAAATTGTCATTTGATAGAACAAAAATCAAGTGAGGGCCTTTAGTAAAAAAACAATTAAGAGCTTTTGGATATAAAAAAAGTATCACCGCGCCCACATTACCGAAGACGAAGTTAGAGGTACAAGCAGTAACTCACGACGAGTGGAAGATACTAAGTTTTAAAAAATGATAAGAGGCAAACATATCGTCCAACTGGTACATATTTATCAATCTCGGGTAATGTTTTTTAAAGAAAATTGAAGCACATTTGAAATATCAAAAAATGATGTGTTAATTAATTTCAAAACTTACCCTCGGAGTTTTGGTATTATGTATCACTGCTAATAAAAACTAAACTATACATGCCGGATGTCAGCCGATATCTGCGAGTGACGAGTTTAGATATGCCGAAATACTTATAAAAAATAAATAACTCTATTGTGTAACCGAAATTATCGCCCAGTAATACAAACAATCACTTAAAGCCAGTATTGATTGTTTATAAGCAAGTTGTTCTCAAACTTTATTCGCATAACCTATACTATCAATTTGAGTTTGAACTTAGAACAGCTAATGCGAAAAGGAACCAACTTAATTTTTCAAAATCCAAAATTGATAAAGCACACACAAAAACTTCAAAAACTCCTGTCATCAAACCCATCATTCAATGTATCAAAACTATTCAAAATCGTCAAATATACGTGACATAAGACGGTAAGATATTATGTACCGTAATTTCCAGATCGGAATGTGACAACGGCATCAGAAATAGCTGATAAATATATAGAAGACAGAAGGATTGAGACCTAGTAAGACAACTAAGTTAGTTTGGGGATTCTGTTGTTATAACTCCTAAAACCTGTATAGTTACTCTTTAATTTCGATTTTATGCAAATTTGAAATTGGAATCGAGTATGTTATTTCTGTAGGTAAGTGTATTCTTAAACATTTTTTTATTTCCAAAAAAAACTGAAGGAATTCGATAAAATAATTTGTTTATTATTAAATTAATGTTACCGTTTAAAAGTATTGTGTTCAAGAGTACTTAAAACTACATATCCAATTCCAATTTCCAATACTGCATGAATGAAGTACTTCGAGATCAAGATGTTACAGTAATTCTACTGAATTTATAAAATATTGTAGCTCCATCTTTTTTGACCGAAAACTAATAAGGTCCGTTAAGTAAGTTAAACAAGGATAAAAGAAATTAAAGTTTGACAATACCTTAACTGACGCATGTTGATTATCGTTACCTAATAAAAAAAACAGAATTTGACCCCTCTAAGATAACTCGGGCCATTGACACTTCGATGTATTGATGTTTAAGTGAGATCGATTGTAAAAGTTCAAGATAAAACGCGGAATCGACAATTTATAAATGTAACAATCATCGTACATTGCGCGATAAATAAATACGTTGTAAGTATTAATGAATGGAAGTTTTGTCTATTTGCTTCAAAGAAAGATGTAACACTGTTCGTTTGTATCTATTTATAAAAGACGTCGAGCAGAAAGCAAAAATGACACTAATATTCTTGAATATAAAAAAAAAGATTCTGCCAGTCGGAAATAGAATTCTCTGTTTTTTAAATACTTAAAAATATTCAAGGACTTTTATCAAAATAAATTATCCTTTAAAAATACTTCCTTCTTTGTAAAATTACTGAAATAGTTTAGTGTTATTATTATTTATGTCACTGTCTTTCATTTTAGCAACAATATAATCACAATGACAGCGACAAAATTTTTATGTTACGAGATTAAGATTTTTGTTATTTTAATTTTTTATAACAAAAATATGCAAATATCTAAGTTTATACGTCTCTACTAATTGTACATAAATAGCCAAATACGAGTAAGTTGTTACTCTTGAACTTTTAAAATTTATTCATGTGGCGAATATTTATTTATGTGGCGAATATTTATTATTGCGGCGAATCATAACTATAGGAACAAGTAACTGTAGGTGTTGACCTGTAAAGAGTTGAGCCCGAAGCCAAAGCACCCTCAACAACCAGAGACGCTAGTATTGAAGCAATGATTACAATAACAAAGAACTGAATAAAACGAATATTAAAATCCGTTTGTTTCCGTGTCAAAAAATTAATATTAACGATATCTTCAACAATGAAGTGGAGGCCGAAAAAAAGGGAATAATTTATGCGAGACATTTCTTTTGACGCCTTTGTTTCACAAATATTCAATTTAATTGAATTATTTCAGTGCTGTAATGCGAGCTGAGTTTTTCTGTCATATACCACTATTTTTTGGTATCACATAATCGAAAATTCGCATTTACTACATACTAGCGGTCCGCCCCAGCTTCGCATAGTTATGAAATAAAACTTCTTCTTTAATCACTTTATCTATTAAAAAAACCGCATCAAAATCCGTTGCGTATGGGACTTAAGCATACAAAGGGACATAGGAAGCGCCTTTGTTTTATACTATGTAGTGATAATTTTAATATACTTTTATGTTAACTTTAAATAACTATAATTTTAGGTTTAACGCTTTTGTTATTAAATTCTGAAAACAAATTTTATAATAAATCAATATTAAAAACCATGATTGTCAATAGATCGCATCTGATTCCAGCAGCTGGACATTCGAGATTTTACAGAGAATGAATAAAATCATCAATTTATGCAAGTTTCTTAAAAACCACCACGCAAAATTGACACTTGGGCCATAAATGAAAAGGGTCAGTATTGAATCAATTACCTGATTTATTTTATTGCGTGTGGAGGACAGTATAAAATTCGATTGAATGGGGTTTTATTAAAAACCGGTTGAAACCAGTTCGGGCCCTATGACACGTGGTCAGGGCGTTTGTCATTGTAAGTATTAAAATTATCGGTTTTTTTGTCCTGCATTGTATTGAATTGAATGAATAACAGAATTAATGATTTATTTTTATGTTCAACGCTGAAAAGAATATTTAAATACCGAAATATTTTTAGCGATTTCGTATCTCTGTTTAAAATGTATATTGCTATTAATACGCATTTATTAATACCTATTAGATCATCTGCGTCTCAATCTCGCACTTGTTTGTAGTAAATGGGTCTAAGTTTTCGCCCTTAGTAGAGACGATGAACAAAAACGTGATACTACAAGGACTCACCTAGACTGGTAAGCATAGCCTTACCTAATTGCTGTTTTTAAGGCCACTTACCTTAGCACTGACCGATAAAAAGGTTATTGTAGCTGTTAAAATTACGTATGCCAAAAGTTTAATGTTAAGTATGCTCCTATACGTTGTCGCAGAACTGTATGTATGCTATGAGTTAATTTTAAACCCCCACGTGAAAACGGGGTTTTATAAGTTTGACGTGTCTGTTTGTGCGTGTGCGTGTGTGTCAACATTACATCAGTGTTTGCAGTTGAGTGCTTTTATGCCTTCCAAAATCATAAAAAAGAGATTTTTACATTTCTTATAGGTTTTGCCGGGTTTATTACAAAAAACCTAACTTTGGGATTGTTTTGTTTGTGTCATTCAATGTAGCTTCAACACTATAGTTTTGTGACGAATAAAATCGTTCGTCTGCTGCTGGCTTTAAATGTTCAATAATCTATATTGTTACAAAATTCGTTACATTTCTCTTCTCCCTCCGTACCCCAACTGGACTCCCCATGAATCCTTAATGAGTAAATTAACAGCACCTATTGTTTAGGACCGATGTTTTTTATATCGGAATATTAATAACCATCCCTATTGTCTCAGGCTTTGGGGGTGCGAAGAAAAATGTTTCGCCTTTAGAATAGAAACTGGGGTTGGAAAGTTTGATTTGATTGATTCTTGCATTAATTTTAATAAAAAAACGAAAGCATTTGTTCTGGACAGAATAATTGGCTTTGATAATTTAGGATTTGTTCCAAGGTATTTAAATATAGATGAGCCGTCATTATATGAACTTTGCTTTGTTTGTCTGGCAAATCAAAGGTGCAAGACCTTGTATTCTGATGGCCTTAATAAAATCTTGATATCACTTGATTATTTCAAATACGACTATCGTCGTAGAAATACTTTTTAGTTGACATGTTTTTTTAGATTTACACAACATTTGTCATCATATTCAATCTAGTAGTTACCAAATTTTAATTCAGTTTCACTGATTGCATTTTAAAATCGTTTTGCAGAAGATTTATTCTTCACGTCCTGTAATTAAAAATAAAAACCAATGGACAAGCTACACAAAGTGAATCTAACCCTAATTTTACCAAATTATATGTAATTTTCTGATATCTGTTGGAATCTATTATAATATGTACATATAAATGCCTAAATACGAGAATAAATTAAATAAACACATAGACAAAGAAATGCAGACATTTAAATATTCAGTAATGCCTGCCCCCATCGGGAGTTGAACTCGAAGAACCTCACGCTTGGTGGGTGGACTAAGGTTTATACGGTAAGCCCTCGACCAACGAGGAGGTCAAAAGACGCTAAGGTCTGTAACAATACATGTAAAAGGATGTAACAACTGAATATACATAATACCAATTACTTAGAATTCCGCCGATCACACAATACCGCTAATAGCAGCATAGGAACAGATAGGCCATTATACCGATAATATGTCACAAATCATCTTCCAAGCTAACAAAGTTTATAATGAATTGACATATTCTGTACACGTGTTGCCTGCTGAACTAACGTGAAGCGACATATGACACTGTTCATGAATTTCCTCTAATCGAAATTGAATCTTATTATTATCTTCATCTAGTTCAATTTGATTTGCATTTACAATTAAATTGAATTCATTTTGCTATAGTAAATTGGTTACTATAAGAATAACTGCAATGTGTATTTAGTTATACGGTCTTGTAAGCCGTCATCTAATAAGGTGTTAGATTCAAAGTGCCACTATAGTAGTCTATATTAGTTTATTATTTTAATATGAATAAACATTTATCAATTTATATTCTTTATATTTTTTTCGCGAATGATAAACTCTAATATCATTGCGATCGATCTGTTTTTTTTTTATTTTTTGCTTAAAATTATGTAAAATATTTTTATTACTTATTAAGTGCCAATTGTACAAAGTTATTGAAGCATGTCATTTTCTTTATTAATTCTTAGATAACACTTGTAGATGAAAAAGTTTGAATTTTAAATTAAATAATGTAAATTCTGCTGGTGGTAAATGAGGCGTTTAAATGATTTTTTCATCGCAAAAAGCTATGTTTCCTTAAATGGTGGTAATATTAATCGAAGTTCTCGATCGATAAATTCATTAGATCTTAATTAAATGGCTGAACGCCTCTGCGCTACCGCGGTAGGATATTGTAATGCTAATTAATATTGATAGCTCAATCAAAATACAACACGATCGTATAAATTGCGTTTTCCAAGACTACGTCTGCAGGAAGGGTTCATTTTGTTCAGAAACTTGTGCTTCAATGAAATGATGATTTTAAGATTATAGCTTCTTTTAAAGTATAATTTATAGTTTCGAGTGTTGGTCGAGTGGCTAGCGTACATGCCTAACTACACCAACCAACCGTCAGGCTCAGGTTCTATTCCAGACGGGGGCAGACATTTGTGTAATGAACATTTAGATGTCTGCATTACCGGGTTTGGCTGTTTACTAAAGTTATTCCGATCGTTGACTAACACCTATAACACAAGCATGTAATTTGCTTACTTTGGAGTTAGATTCAATTTGTGTGACTTGTCCAGGGATATTTATTGTGAAGGTAAATGTACTTTCGATTAGACTAAACATATCATATAAATCGTTCGTTAAACGCAAAAATCCGCAAAAACCGACTCCTAATATTTCATTGGGTACCACGTCGCGATTTGATAATTATTTTGTCAAAATATAGCAAATGGTTCCGAAATCGTCCCACGTCAATTTTGTCAACATCTTTGAGTACGCTTTATCTTTCTTATACCTTTAAACGAGCAATTCTTGTATATATATAATTGGAATCTCGGAATCGGCTCCAACGATTTTCATGAAATTTATACTAAATTATATATAGGGGGTTTCGGGGGCTATAAATCGATCTAGCTAGGAATCATTTTTAGAAAATGTCATATTCGTGTTTTATTGTTGTTGTTAAGTAATGAAGTCCGTTGTTAAGTAACGAAGTCAATGATTGTTTGCTTTGAGGTTAGACTTTTTAAATTTTCGTACTTAAATATAATTTCCAAAAAACACAATTTATAAAAAAACAAAAAAAAAATACCGAGCAAAGCTCGGTCATCCAGGTACTAAAATTAACATGAGACCACGTCGGAATCATGAACTATCTTTCTAAAAAAACTCATCAAAATCAGTCGAATTGCGAATCTCCTTTTTAGAGCCGGTTAAAAATTAAAAGCAAGTTTAGATATCACGATCATTAGTTATCCACGTAGGGATGTGATGACTCCATTTCCCGCAAGTTATTATATCATAGTAATTTAGGTTAATGGGTTGGAGTAGTGCAGTCAGTCATACTTAATTAGATGCTCGAGCCTCGATCGAGTACTCGCTCACCAAGATTGGTAACTACCTATTTCTGTGGCCATAGCGTCAATGCTTGCAATTGTCGTATTGCTAGAACTACGGACTAGATCAATCGGCCTAAGACCCCGTTGTAAGACATCAACCAGTAACATCTATGTTGCCAACCGGCGATGTATCACTTGCTAAATAAAAACATTAATAGATCTTTGATTATCAGAGTTTGAAAAAAGTGTGATTACACATTGATCTGATTCTGAACATATTTTGAACGCGACGTGTCTATTTTAAGTTTTCAGTTTGAGTCAGATGTACAAACAGGTGACTAATATTGTAACTAGAGCTAGCATTGTGATATCATAAGATACTTTAATTGACTTCCTATCTTCGACGAAACTCTTATCTTTATGTTATCATCCTTATCATTTAATATACTTTATTCTTAATACCTCACTGATATAATTGTTTACATTATGTCAAATATTCAGATCAAAATGATTCTTAAGAAGATGAGCTTAGAAAAAACTATTGCTTGTCTTAAACAAGAAGCTATAAAAGAATCTATTGTATCTTCATAGTTTACTTAATAATACCAGTGACGTTGGTTGTTAAAACTGAATTACTCTGAAAGAGAAACAAAAGTTCGAAAATATGAAAGTCTTTGAAGATAAATAATTTATTGCTCCACTAAAACCTGCATAAGAAAGAAATGTTGATAAACATCGAACATTAAATATGTAACTGTTGACGATCGTAAAAGATGGAAGCCAGACGTAGTACATTCATAAATATCACTTCGTAGGAAGTTTAATTTTTAAAAGTAGGCGTACAGTCATTCTTGCAATCAGCAAATTTTAAAAACTCTACGCGTAATTTGCCTGACTTCGTTTGATCTGTTATCTCGATTTTAGAGCGGCTTTCGACTCGATTGATGACGCTAATTTCTTTCAAACGCATCAAAAGAATTGATATACAACTGAAACATATTTTTTTGTTGCAAATGGTACATAAAATAGATAATATCAGCGTCTCCTAAACGAGCGCAACGTGGCCTACTAATAGAACTAACAGGTGTGCCGCAGGGTGGTCTAATCGGCCCGCGACTTTTTTGTTTACGTTTTACGAATTTATCGCATATGTTGACGTCTTGAGGCGCTCGTTTGATTCATGCGTCGGCGCTGTCGCTTTTTAATACTGATTTACAATAAAAACAGAACTGTTTCACCGGCGATTGATGCAAGTTATGATTAATGTTCGTTCTTTGATGTCGGTTGCTATGAATCTATCGAGTTTGCTTCTTTCTTTATACAAACTGGCGAGGCGAATGCTGTTCATGGCTGCTTTTCAGTTGATTATATTATGAACTACTTTTACACTATATTTAAAAATATTCACGTAAAAAATGTGATATAATTGACAATACATTTTTAGTGAGACTAACAGAATAGACTGTTTGTTTTTTCCAAATTTGAAATTTATGCAAAGGACGAGTATATTACTCTAAAACCTTATATATACATACTTATATTCATAACAGTGCTATTGCCGTTTAGTAGGTACTCTAGATACGTAGCATACGTTTATTTATCCCCTAGTGGTTTTAACAAAAACTTCTGTAACGGTAACCAGTGGTGCAACTAGTAAAACTGTGATTTTCCAAATAATCAAAATGTTTATTAAATGTCTCCGATACCAGCAGGCTAGAAAAGAGCGATAAATGTGGAGGAAGCTAGGCAGCTCTATAAGAATCAAGCTCTATAAGAAACATTTGCACTTAGTTCTCACTGCTTTCCAGGCAGGGCCCTTAGCGTGCATATATACAAAGCCCGGTGAAGTTGTGAAAACCGCGAGGTTGGCAACACAATAGTTATTCAAAAATAACATATAGTATATGTTAATTAATGTTGTTTCGTACTACGCTTAAAGAAAATCCAAATAAACACTTAATATTGTTATTTTTTTAATATCAACAAAAGTATTGTGTTATGTCCGGATCCGCTGAGTAGAATATACCATCTGCCTCTCTGGCAGGCAGCTCGAAAGAGGCGAGCACTGGTTTAAATATAGGTCTGCATCAAATGGACCACTGGTAGATCCCTATCCCTATACGGACAAGTCGTTGCAGAGCACTCCCTGCAACTACTTGTCCAGGTAAGAATAAAGATCCACCGCCTTACCTATACTCGTATCTGCCGCCGTAATGATTCCGATCCGCGTCTTGGTCTTGTTCCGGTCCAAAGAGTAGAGGTGTGTTTTTAGTTTTCTAGTAAAAACAAAGTTGCCCGGGTTTGGGTTTGGTTGGCGATAGGTTTGCTTATCACATTATCAAAATGACCTTTGGCTAGTTGTTGTTGCCATGGTAGTATCTCTGTTTGCCTTTACCTGCTTACTTCAGGGATGCGAGCGTCAAGATACTGTGTTTCTTTTTAAATTATAGTAGTACTGACTTACCAGTGGCTAACACTAGCAAATAATGTTTTATTTTCCCTGCAATTTTTCCGGTTTTCTAATTCATATAAGCTCCTGACAGTAATACATTTAAAAAAGAATGAACAAAATTGCGTCCACCCGTTCACACGCGATGCAATGAACAAGGGGAAGCATGTTTACATATAAAACTAGCTGATCCGGTGAACTTCGTACTGATTCGTATTAACATCTAACAGTTGTATGGATAAAATTAAAGTGTGGTTTTTCCCACTTTTACTGTAATTTTTCCGGATTTTCTCTTCATGTACTCCTTTTCCTGAGTATAACCAGTGAAACAAAAAAAGAATTAGCAAAATTGCTTCAATTATTCAAACGCAAAATGGGGATTCATTTTTATATAAATAGATAATACCCAGAAATGAACGAGTTTTATCAAAATTGATCTATCGAAAGCACAAAGTAAAGCCACAGGCAGGAACTAGTCGTACGTAATCCCAGAATTCCAATACAAAAAGATATGAAGTCAATTTGGTATTGACGTTGCTCACGCTATCTTGTCACGACAGGGCCAAATTACTCTTTTTTTGGTTGAAGATAAAATTAGACTAATCAGCATCGAGTACAAAGAATCACATCGCTTTCATCATCGACATGATGATGTTTACGCTGTACCTTCCGAGAAACCGGCCCCAGCATTCAATACTTGGAAATAAATATGTGAGTTTGACATTTGCTTTCATGTGCGTTTGCATGTTACGAGTATAATTATGGATCAATGATCGTAATATCGTAGTGATCTTATTACTCTGATGTTAGAGCTTATTTTCATCTTATATTGCTCTAGGTTTTTTGGTATTAAATTATCGTGCGAGGCGATTTCAAAGATGATAGGTTACGTTTGATGGTCTGATTGCATCTCTTGTCGACGTTTCGAATACGTTGCTTTCTCTCTGATTGACTGCTATTAAAGCTGAGTTTGTCTCGTTTGAAGTCGACGAGGTCAAAGGCAATGAGGGATTTGAAGTTTGTAATATTAGCATTTGCCAATAATCTGCTCAATTAGAGCTTTCCACATAGCTTCGGCTTAAGCTAACCTGTGTGAATGAATAGTGGTGGTTGGTAATAAGATTAGGCTTTAATTAGGATGAACAGATTCCAAATAGACGTATTGCAACTACCTGCAAAATCTATGTCTTTACTTATAATAAAAAACTGTAGTCGAGTGAATTCTGTATATTGAGATATTTATCGACTTGTTTACAATGTGAGTGGAACCCTACTTTTAAGTTTGGCAGTGTCGTAAAAGTCAGATTATTGCATTACTTTGTTTTATTGTAGGTTAAAAAACATATTTAATTAAGGTAGTTAATCAGTAAATTTTAATTAAATTTTAAAAGAACTGTTAATGTAAATCTCGATATTCCGTTTTTATTTTCAGAATCACTAATATTTTCACATATGAATGTAAATCTGCGTAATTTTAATTTTAGATTTAAATTAATTAGTTTTGTAGCATAATTAGATATTAAAAGAGTGTTACGGAACATTAAAAATTCTATTTTTAAAAAGTAGCCCCGCTGTCATATAAGTTTGGATTTGCGAATTCAATTATTACGTCTGACTCATTTGTATACGTAATGTTTGATATTTAAGAGAAAAATGGTTTTAAGAGTTCTTTTTCTTCTTTTATAAATATGGCTTTCCATCGTTTTTCACTACTTATTTAGGCAATGTCAGGTACGGATTTTTATTGTTTATTTTTATTGGAATATTTAAATGTGTCCAATATATTTCTTTATATTGAAATTTAATACTTAAGCGCTAATATCCTTCTATTAACTATTGCATTTTAGGGTTGGCCCTTTTCTTAATTCGTTTTCGATATTAATAATAACGCTAATTATAATAGAAGGATTAGGAGAAAAAACTTAGCCGAATTCTTAATTTTTAACAAACTACTTATACCTACTTATTTATTGTTTAAGCGTCAATTTTGGCTGAACTCAAAACTATTTCGTAACAACTTCACATATCTGGAAAATAAAACTTGTCCATCAAAAGGAATTTATAAAAATTTAATATCATTAGAATAAGCAGTATGAACTGTATGTCGTTAGTCATCGAAGTTCAAAGATAACTCTGATCCGAACTGACAGAAAGTTTACGACAGTCGAAACCAAATAAGAGAAACGCGTTTGCCGACCAAAAATAACAAAATTAAAATAAATCGAACGACAGACAGTCGTCATAAACTAATTTCGTGTGTTTTCTTTTTGGTGTGCACAAAAATAGCGTCATCACTCTTTCATGTCCCTTGCTAGTGTGACATTAAGAATTTACTGTTTGGTATTTAATACAGCGCCATCTATGTCTACGAAAGTGCATTTTATCGCTCGAAAATAATATGATTTATTAACAAAGTCATAAACAGTTTATTCCTGAGTGAAAATACGACGGGTTTGCAATATATTTCAAACTGTAGACAATATTCAAAGTCCATTTGTATATTGCGATATTCGCCTACTAATTTATGCTTTGGTCATAAAGGAAAGGCTGTACATTAAACAAAAAAGTGGAATATTGAGCCTCTTTCTATATTCGGAAGGTTGTGTTAAAATCCCATTTACATTAGATGCAGTAGGTATTCACAACTGAAAGGGCGCAGCTCCCAATTCACTATTAATGCAGATTTCGGTGATTCAATGAGCTAACGACGTGTATGAATAGCTGAAGTATTTAGATGCAAGTTCTTTTACTCCGGTGCACGCTGATGGCTCTTGAATGAGGATTCGATGTTTTTTGTCTGTTTACAATTCTGCGTTTACGTGCATCAAAAGCTACCACTTATTGATAATTAATCTTTATACTTGATTCGGATTTGTTTTTTTTATTTCGCACATAAAATTTTGACGTCAGTATATTATAAAGCTGTACAAAAGCTATGTCTACGTTGGAATGTTTTGAAAAAAAATGTGTAAAACGATTGAAATATCTATAAATTAAAATTTTAGCAATATTTGTAAAAAAATAATTATAACTTTAAAATTAAAAAAAATGTAGGTGCCTGGTTACTGATCTAGAGTAGCGCTATCTCTTATATCACCTTTATTATCCGTACATAATTTTAATAATAAACAATGGATGGCAGCCTAAACTAAGATATAGGTATAGTGCCACCACCTTATATCTGGGGTTACTTTTGAATCTCGATTTCATTCAAATCAGATCGCAATCGTATATATCATTTTAAGTACTCTTGAATACAATGCTTAATTCTAAAAAAAAACATTTAACTGGAAAAATAATTTAGTGTTTGTTATTAAGTAATTAATTTATGTAGAGTATCTAAAATGACATATTTGATTCCAATGTTCAATTTCAACTAGATTCAAGAGTAACCCTACTGTTTAGTATTCAAAATCGTAACTAAACTGGTATTTCGTGAAAAGTAATTCGGCAGTCAGTATGCCTAGTGTGACTTTTTGAAATGATTTACTTTACTATCGCGTTTACGTTTAACGACCTTGATGTATGTAGTTATTGTCAGCGCCTCTAGCGGACAGTCGAAACAACTAATTTATTCCATACATTTGGATCGTCCAAACGTATACGCTGTAGTAAAGTAAATTCGTGCGAAACTCACACTCAGCACACAGTATCTGAAGGGTGAGCACCTTAATTCGAATTCTTAAATTTTTTAACTGTTATTATTTTGTGGGTAAAATTCTCAATCAGAAACGACACACTAGCGACGCTGTTTGATAAGTTTGAAAACAGATGAGTTAAAAAGAAAAGTGCGTTTGCTGCAAAGATAAGTTGGTCGTACTATAAGTACAGTAGTAAGTATACTTACTCCAGAATACATACGTAACCCAACGACGGTAGACGATATGACACAAGTACTAAAAAGTGAAAACTAAAAACGAATTAGTCACGTTTCAGACTAGTAGTACTTTACCTTTGATTTTATAAGCACTCGATAAACTTTGTGGGGCGAAGTTTTGACGGTTTTTTTTCTTCCATTTCGCCACAATCTCGATTTTAATTAAGTTGACATCGAAGGGTTGAAATGTTATTTCTTTTTGATGACAGCCGATAAACGATCCAGTTTTAAAACAACTTTTCTGATTATGGCTTCGTCGGATTGCTTTTTATTGAGAATCTAATTCATTTAACTTTTCCAATGGGAAAATCGTCAAAGAAAATGTTTTTGGGTTTATATTTTATAATGTTTTACTTTTGAGATATAATTTCAAATAAATTTATTCATTTATGTAACTTACTTATATTTATATATAAACATAAAACTAAGTCGGGTTGATTACAATACTTAGGTATAACTCAAGAACCGATCAATTTAAAAGATATGTAGTTTCATCTTTCAGTATTAAAACAATTTTATTATAAAATAAAAAAAAATAAAACAATTAAGTAAAGCACTACCGTAACTTTATAAAGAACAACTAGTATGAAATAATTTATGAATATTTACACACTAATAATAATTAAAGTTGTAGATATATGCCGCTGCAATATTATTACGTTCCAACTAAACCTTTTACTAAGAGGTCCGGTGTTGGATTTGACTTCACGAAATCGCGGGTTCGATTCGGGCCTGGAAACAAAAAAGAGGATCGATGTTCTAATGAAGACAACGTTGCCTGAGTTTGGATATGTACTAGGTTGGTGACAAACTTTGAAACTATTACCTTGTGAGACTTATTATCTTTTGCTAGCCATGGGTGCCTTGGTTATGACGTCTCTGTCTACCTTTTCGGCTATGCGCGAATACAGTTTTTTTTAAAAAAAATCAGTGTCTGATGTTCGATGTTCTATTCCCAGGTCTGGCAAAATAAAAAATTTTCCAATTTTCTAATTAAAAAAATTCGATAGCTGCACACATCTGCCTACCTCTTTGGAAATATGGGCGTGAAGATACTTTAATATGAGAAAAACATTATTAACAGGTAATAGACTAGGAACAAGCAATTTATATAACCTACATCTGTCAATCAGATTCAGGTCATAAACCTAGCCTACAAGGTTATGAAGTGAACAAAAAACTTCGTTACAATATCATGATCCATCTCTAACTGCTTGGACACGGTACGCATAAAATTCGGCCAAGGGAAGTAGTAGGCGGTTCCAATTTAGATAATATAGCTGAATTGATTTTAATGCAACATCACTTCTCGCTTCTGCCGACGTTTATTGAATAAATCGATTATTTTGATTGATCACCCGACGAAACAATTGACTGTAGATTAAACCAATATTGAAGATATTGGTCATAGCTAAGTAGACTAACAGTTTTCAAATAACTCTTATAAAGCATTATCTTTTTGAGCAACTCCATAAAAGAAGTTTATTAATTCTTTTGTTCGTTTTTTTGGTATGTTTGTTAGGCGATTACTCTTTACGATTAATACAAATGTTGGTCCTATAAGTAGTTTTTAACTTATTGTTATCGTATAAAAAGATAAAAATTTAAACAGCTTTTTTACAATTTTACTGTAAGTACTTAAAGAATTACCGCCTCATTGAACACAAATATAGATTAAAGTACTCTCAGGTTTAAACTACAGTCTTTGTTACACCGTGACTTTGACTTTGTCAGACTGTAATATCTATCTTTATTTTGTATTTTTACTTTAGCACTTGTCCTGTGCTTGGGTTAAATTTTTAGATTTTTTTAAGATTTTTTTTCCCTTTTATAAAAATCTTAAACTGTAAAGAAAGAAATCAAAAATTTCGGCGCAGGATTTGAATCCTAAGTGACTCAGATGGCTAGGGTGTTCATCCGCTTGGGACCAGGACCGAAGAATCTGTACCTGGTATAAATCCTGACTTGGGCGATTTTTTTTCGTCTTTAAAATTTGTACCAATATATAGAAATACTGATGTCCTTAGAAAAATATGTTGAAACTAACTTATAACCAATCAAATACTGAAACACACTTTTTTCTTTGAAAAATCCTGGTCTTATGCGGTTTAGCAGATACTGCCAAAATTGTAACTGTATAAAATGTAGTATGTCCAAATTGAAATTTTTGTCTAGAACTCTCGAATATAGAGTCTGAGCGGCCAGTGATGACCTCTTAATTCTTGGCAATATACAGTCTGCTTATTTCGTTACAACTACCCCTTAAAAAGAAGCTTAAAATAAATTTAAACGAGTGCAGTTGTTGCATCGTAAACAATAAACTAATTGAGAGCTCATACAGTAAGCGTTTGTAGTAAACGGACGGCCGTACAATATGATATTTATTTAGTGCAAGGATTACCAACCGTTCGGTGCCGATCAATCATTCCATTGAACGTATCCTGTTCGCTCTCGCTAGGGATTTCTTTGATATCGATCTTTGGTTATCGATATTACCATCACAACAACTTTGACTTTTGCAGATAATATTAATCAAAACAGTAAATACCGGTACCTCTGTGGTCTAGCGGTACGGCATCAGATTTGACTTCTTAAGGTCCCGGGTTTGATCCCCGGGTCAGGCAGCAAAAAAAGTATATTTTATATTTTCTAATAAAAATAACGTTGCCCGGGATTCAATACATGCCCGGTTGGCGATAGGCTTGCCACCTATCAATTTGTGGGACTTAGTAATTAATATCTTAGGCTAATTGCGGGTACTCTCCTCTGCTCTGCTACGTTTTCGAGGATATGGGCGTGAAGATGCTTTTTTTTAAAAATATTGATATAATTTACTAGCACTTTCTTATTCTACAGTCATGGCAAGCATACTGCTACTCACCATCACAGTTAAAATAAAGTTCATTTTGTAAATTATTGAAAACACATTTTTTTATGAAAAAAATGTTATAAGCTTAACAAAATTTAAGAAAACTTACCGACAATGTAAATTTTAAATACTTAACAGTCGATTGGTATTGGTAAGTCCTGTCTTCTGACTGTCGGGTCAGCTACCGTGAAATAAATTTATGCAAGTTGCGTTGTTGTCTATTGAATACCTTTAGATGTTGAGATATTTGTTTAAACATACATCCTGTTTTGATTATAAGCTTTGTGATTGTTGCAATTTAATTTTGGTATTTAAAATTTTGTTATAAATAAACGCTTGACAGCTAAGAACACATTAAGTTATTATTGACGTCATTGATCATATTGAAACATTTTATCTTTCATTTTTACAATCTGCTTGGTAGGAAAACAGTTGATACCTAATCCTACAAAAAAACCTGAACACGGAGAAATTTAATACGCCAAATAACACTTTATCTTCTAATCGTTCTTTTTGTGATTATATGAATACACTTAGCAAGTTTGATGATTTATCGAAAAAATCGTAACATCCCTAGATCAAACTAACTGTCAAATTCAATTCAGCAATGCCCCCGCACATGTAATTGATTTATTGATTGTATGTTATATTCGATCCGAGATAGCTCGCGAGCGTTGCCAGTTGAGAGCAAGGCTATTGCATCCTTTAACTGTAATTTTCTATCTAGTTAACCGGGTGACCTCATAGACACAACTCATCGTTTTCTATACGGGAACTTAAGATGATATATCTATTTGATATCACAGTTAATAGGTTTACTCAATTCATGTAATCTATTTTGTTACTAGTTTTTCTTTGTTACTTTACACATACATTGACTACATTTTATTTGGTAAAATCGATTTTTATTTGGTTATATCGATATTAACTTCATCCAAATTGGGGCAATAATTCCTGCATTTGAGTTCGCAAATAATTTAAAACAACGTAGGTAATCGTAGTTGTGTTAGTGGTTGTCATGAATTTTTGAATTATTACATTTTTAGAATAAGATTCAATATTTCGTAAGATTAAGCTATGTATTTTGGAGAAGGGACTTGTGGTCAATATGGTACTAGGCAGGTTTTTACGTCCTAAATTGGTAGGTTTCTATTGGTTGCACACTTTTTTAAACAATATTTGTTTAAAAAGGTTTTCCACACTAGACAGCGTGTACTAAGTACTAGGTGCGATAAACTTAAACTGTGGAGTTGGTAGTATAAATCATAGAAGGATTGAAATACTGGTTAATGTTATAGACATCAATTATGAATGAAAAGAGATACGTGATATATGGCAACATTGAAATGTACCTAAGTTCAGAGTTGACGGGGAAGTGGGAGAGAGGGTAATGAATGGGAGTCGTATTGATCTTTAACCTTACCTCTTTTTCTTTAGCTGCAAGCTCGTTCTCCAAATTATTGCCTTGGTTAACAGCAGGACTACTCCTTGAGGAATCACTGTTACGTCTAGCAGTCGCAGCCATTTCTATCTTCTGTTCTAAATCCTCATCAATATCTGGTGTTCTTCTTTTCTCCAACTTGATGTCTAGACTAAAATCTTTAGGTATTCGTGTTTCTGTCTGATCCCTTGATGGTTCTATGTGAGAGCCATTTGTTTTGGGGGGAACGGTGGCTTGGAGTGGGGTCGGACTGGTTGTGGCGAGCTGCTCCTTGAGCGTCGTAACTTCTTTTTCCGCCAAAGTAGCTCTCTGAAACAAAAAAAACAACAATTAAATAACTTGCGATCAAGGCTGGAAAATGTTATTTTTCTACCAAACAGGTTGTTCCGTTAATAGTAGGTACGAAAATATAATAATAGTTAGTGGCTATGTGTCCGAGCTATTCATCCCGGTTTCCATCATTAACAAAGTGGTTACAGTGTTAGTCACACAGAGTGTTTTTTTTGTAAAAGGAATAGAAGGCAAACGAACACAGGTACTTCCAACACTCAGCAGTATATAATAATTAATATAGGTGACGCTCATTAAGTTCTATTACTACTGGAGGTTATACTCCTAACAAAGACCTAATGTCAATTCCAAATATTGCTCACTCTAATATTTTAAGCTAGTTTTCGTTTTGGCTTTATTGATTGATATCACAAGAGTCTCAGAAAAAGAGGGGCCAGTACATTAGAGTGAGTTGCCAACATTTCAAAATAACATCATGTTATTTTCAAATGTTTTCACATGTGTAACATTGGTAGAATCATAACTTCCA
>NJDD01000542.1:449477-465908 GCA_002245505.1 Calephelis nemesis
TGTTGTTTTCTCAATTCGAGAAATTTCTTAGATTTTGACAGTTAAAAATATACAACCCTGGAAACAACCAGACAAACAGAAAAGCCTTAACGTTCCTGTACACTAAAATGCGCTAGCGGAAGCATTGATTCGCGCCTGCCTTTCCATGTGTTGTATTAATTAATCTAATTAATGATCAGTTCCCATAGCCTATTTGTTCTTGTGGCCGGTGACGTGGAATCCTTTGTGATACTTCCTGTGCCATTCATTGCTTGTTCATTTGGTAATCTCTCGATCTCATTACAACGGATGCCAGTTGATTATTGGCCGGCATAAAATCTCGTTTTATTCACGAAAACTACTCGACCATTTGTATTTATTATCCAATTAACATCCCCTATAAAACTTCAAACTGAATTTTCACGATTCTGACTCTCTCGCTTTTGACATCAATAGGCATTCCCATTATAGCTATCAAACAGGTGGCTTGAGATGTCACAAAGAAGAGTTGAAAACGAAATGTGTCTATCTATGTGTCAATATTCTCGTTTTAATTTAAACTAGCTGTCCCGGCGAACTTTGTTCTACCCGTTCAATATGGGAAAAAAGTTTTTTTTTTTTTCTATTTTCCCCGCAACTTTCAAGAACCTTCTCCTGATAATAACTAACATAATAAAAAAGAATTAGCCAAATCAGTTCAGTCTTTCGGAAGTTAGACGCTTACCAAAACAATTAGCAATTCATTTTTATATTATATAAGGTACTTGCGCCTAAGATGGCCCAGTTCTTAAAATGGCCCATTTTCAATATTTTGTATTTTTTAAAGTTTTAAAATGTTTATTATTTGGTTGTAATTGAAACACTTTCCGTGTTTAAATTTAAACAAAAGTTCCGTAGGTAGTAACCATATTCCGTAGGTATTAATTTAAACATTTTCAAACTTAAAAAATACAAAATATTGAAAATGGGTCACCTTAAGAACTAGGCCATCTTAGACGCAAGTACCTTAGATTGTTAGAATATCTAAAACAAACTACAATACGTCACTTGGCTCTAGTTTTTCTTGTACTACAATTAATAAATTTAAATGACGTCATATATAAGGACGACTATAATAACAAAGGTAATGCGATAGCGGAGATCAATTTGATTTTGCTTTCCAAGGCTTGAAAAATTACCAGTAAAGTGATTCTACAGACCGTAACAAAACAACCACAAACGTTATGGCAGTAAAATTGAAGAATTTAAATAAATAATTAAAAGTAAACGCAATTTCGCAGTTTTAATTATTAATTATAAAAAAGTGAAATTTAAAATAGAAATAAAGATATCGAGTGATGTAATTAATAAGAAAGCCAATGAAAACGTATTTATAATAAGTCTGCGTGGATGCGCACGCGCGTGAGGTGACGCTTATGGGCAGATAGCATCATCGTTTCAGTTATTTAAGGATTATACATACTGACCGACTATAATATTTTTTTATTAATTTACGCTTTACTGTCTGTAGCTGAACACTCACTATGACTCGAATTTAGTTAAAAATCTGTGCTTTTGTAAAGCTCAGTGGTTGACGAACCTAGCATTAAATGTGTGCCTTCTTCTCTGTTTACGTCTCTTTTAGCATTGAGCTTTTTTTAATGATATTGGAAGGCAAACAAGCAGACGGATTTCCTGATGGTAAGAAATTCACGCCGCCTAGAGACACCAAAGGTGGTAATGGTGCGTTGCCAACCTGAGGCCGGGATGTTAGGCCTCGAGCAAAAGTAAGTATACCGGCTACCTTACCCTCCGAACCGGAACACGTCATTACGTTATGGCGGTATAAATAGGTAAGGCGGTGGTACCAATCCGGGCGAGTCGCTGCTAAACTCTACCACCTAGTCAGATGTCACGGTGTTAGTGACCGTGAGCCTTTGCTCGCCTTTTACGAGCTGCCTGGCAAGTAAGGCAGATGGTTTATTCTACAAAGATATTACAGGTCTCACAAAAAATAACGTACTAAAAACTTCGTTCTCTCCCAAAGTCCAGTGAGGTGGTGTTAAAAACGAATGGTTGGGCGACTATTGGTTTTCTCATGACTTATATAGTCCATAATAACATAAGTATATTAGTATCTAAAACATTATAATGAAGATAATAAAAGCTTTTGGGGCTTGTAATAAAGTTTTTCTTTGGGTTTTAATATATTGCAAAATATTTGTAAAATTAGATGAAAATAAAAAACTGAATTAGGATAACCTATAATACCCATTATTCATAATATGGCATATAGAACATATGTAAATTCACGCATGTTCGCGTGATGTTTGATAAAGACAGTGATAGCGCGATTAACAACCGTTTGCTCCATCAGTATCATCTTATCTCTCACTTCATTTGTTTTATAATTTTATAATCGTAACAATATCTTCTTCATCGGCTTTTCTTTTTCATAAACATTCCTGTCTATTTTGCTCGCATCTTTAATTAGCATTACGTTACGTATATAGTTGCTTTATTTCTCAATCATTGCTCAGAAAAAAATAATGTATATTGTAGAAGACGAAGGCTATCGGAAAATATAATGTTTTTGTAATTCTTTCGGCAAGTTTCCCTTTTTAAAAAATCTTTCCATTTAAATTTGTTTTAAAGTAGGTAATTTTCAGTTTTACATTTTATCTTGTCATGTATATAGAAGTAATCGTATCAAACATCTATTAGATTGAAGTACTTAAATCGAGCTAAAATTGGACACACTTATAGTTACTATGAAGTTAATCATCATGAATAACTTCATCATGAAGTTAATGCTCATTAGGAAGGAATTCCAAAAATTCCTCTCCCATATGGCGTACCATATTTTAATATTTCTATAAGTTTCTATCTTGTCTAGACTGTTGTTAGACCTACAAAATGTTTCGTTCATTACATTGCGTAACGTATCATAAATATTGCATTTTGGTTTATCTCAAAAAAAATGTCTACTGTCTTCGATTTAGTATCGTTCCTTGAACTTTCAGTTTTAGAAGACAGTTCTTAAATTCTATCTTCTTTTCTTAGAAAAGAACATGACTCCTACGACACATTTGTGATAGTCAGTATTTTGTAGTCAATAACCAAACCAAATTAAGAATGATTGTCGACCTTGCTTTTAAAGTCTATGAAGTCATGAACTCGTGAATCATGTTACATATCATCTAAGTCAATTTGATTTCGTTCATAATCACATACTTACTGAGTTTCATTAAAATATTAGCGATGACTCGTAGTATCGTCTAAAAAATAGCTCGTATTGTTTATAGCTTTATTATATACTAGCGGCCCGCCCCGGCTTCGCACGGATATGAAATACACATATAAATCTTCCTCTTCAATGACTTTATCTATTAAAAAAACACATTAAAATCCGTTGCGTAGTTTTAAAGATTCAAGCATACAAAAGGGCATAGGCACAGAAGAAGCGACTTCATTTTATACTAAGTAGTGATATGGTTGGTTTTGCAAAATAACATGATCTGGAACAATGACGTTACTTTTTACATTTTTTGGGACAGACCAGAATATAGAATTTAAGCGTTTCAACATTTTCCTTTTAACAGAGTAGTGTCTCAGACATAACAAGCATTTTACTAAAGAGCTACAAACTTCATAAAGATTTTTGAAGTAACACCAAACAAATACATTTTACACGTCAGTTAACTTGTTAATTTGGCCGAACCGGCGATCGTAAACATAGTTACAGTAATACAGTAATTTGTAGAATTACCAATTAAATAAGGAATATTTTTAAGAAAGTTATTTTTGAAAGTTATCATAGCGGTAATAATTAAAAACTGTATTTTTGTTTCAATTATATTTAGAAGTAATTTAATTATACTTTAATTATGTGAAACTAACTTATAAAAGTGATATTTCAGATCGTTAAAACTAATGAATTGAAATAGTTTATAAATTATAATATAACAATGGGATCAAGGCGACATTGTCGACATTTTAATGTGTGAATACAATGGTGTTCGAGTAAATTATATAAAAATAATGATTATTTATCTTTTAAGATAGTTTTATATGTTTATAAGATTATTTAAATAATTTATAATGAAACTTTTTTTTATCTCTAGGGACAGTTAGGTATTTCCTTTATATGAGAGACAAGTCCGTCCAAATCTTGAAGCACCCACTTTTGTAAATGCTTTTCAGATTGAATTAATTGCATGGGCATAAATTAGTTTATCGTGGGTGTACTTGTTGCACTACCATCCCCCAACAACTTTATTATTATACTTTGCAGATGACCAGATGCTCTCTAGGTGAGTGGGTTGGTAGGTGAGTTAATAAATGCTTGAAAAACTGCGCTTCGAAAGGCACCTATAAGTTTCGCATAATGTAGGATTCTATCATTCATGATATTATATACTTATTCGTATATAATGTAAGCATATTTTAAGACAGCTTTATTACGAGAATAAAAAATAAAATTTATTTTGGTACAATGATTATTAATACTTAACGGCAAATTTAAGTACCCTTTAAAAATGATTCATAAATAATTGAGATGTGAGGTAATTAATAAAAATATAAGTGCCAAGTAGGTTCCTATTTAAAGTTTTTGCATGAATTGTGTAATTTATTTCATCCAAGTTACGTTAATTTTGAACAAACAAATTTAAAAAACTATTTTAAAAAGCCTAATTTGAAATTTTCAGTTTTTGTTACATACGGAAAAATCTACCTTTATTTTACCTTTGTGAAGTCCTAGCACGAGCATCGAAAGTGACAAGATACATCGACTAGTTACATTTCTACTTGACAGTCACCGAAATGTTTAACCTGGTTGAAAGATTGTAGAACTAAAATGGTTTTTAATTTTTGTCGAGAGGCAATGTCAACGTCAAATTGTCACCATCCCGTCGCCCGCTGGTGGTAATCTTATTGCAGATTATTGGATTATTTTACTAATACAGTCAGTATTAACTGAGTTTATAGGACCGCCTTAATTATTTTGCAGCTACAACGTCAGTACGTGTCAGTACATCGTCATTTTCGTGTTCAATCCTGAAGACCAGGGTAGTCCGTATGATACGTATAGGTGACTCTAAGATATGAGCAATAAGAGAGCATTGCACCAGTAACATGTATCTTGTCTTTAAGCCACGGTTTTCGCACAGTCTCACAAGAGAAGTCTCGCTTGCTATTGTATATGACATTAAATGCATCTATCTACCAAGGTCAACAAATGTCTATAGGATGAACATATCGAATATTCGAAATTCGAAATTATGTCTACACGTTTATCGACTATTCGAAAGTCACCTCTCGATGTAAACATTTTCGAAATAAATTCCATTACGACATAAATTCGATAGCGTTTGTCTCAGACGGCAAAAGATTTCCGAAATAATTGTTTTAATTCTTGAATTCGAATTTATGTTATTATCCATTCGTTTGACCAACTTGCTTTGTAAGTAGTAATTAAAAGCAAAGTCGATTCGTTCACTTACCTTATCTAACAATGAGCCATTATCTATTTGAACCATCACACAAAATTCAACTGTTTAAGCAATATAGTCTCACGGCGGTAGTTTATAACGGGATACTTGGTTAATGATTCAATGAATTTTACGCGATTTAGGTACTTATGAATATTTTGGATACTTCGTAATACTACTGTTATAACTTTCTATTACAATTTACATATTGTTTGTAACGTAATATCACATGTATTTAGAACGTTACAGGGGTCTTTGTTTGAGTTTGATAACATTTTGAATAAAATTTTATTATTTAGTGACAAAAAGAATGAAAAGTTCATTAATCCTGTTTTATTTCTTTAGTTTCTAAATATGAATATTTTCTGTTATCTATAATTTTTGAATAGAATACACAGTTTAGATTAGGCGTTTCGAGCGCAGACAGCTTACAGAATATTTTACAAATTATAATATATTTAAAAATACAGTTTTTATGTAAAAAGATAGCGAACAAGCAGGCGGTTCCTCTGATTGTAAGACTTGGCTATAGACATGATATACGTTACTGGTGTCTAGTTTTCTAAGACAATTGTGCAACTCTACCATCTGGCCTACTCTCTAGTATGGAACAATGGAACACGTCAAGAGTGAGCACCTTATTATGGCGGTAGTAATAGGTAAAGTAGTGATAGTGGTGGTTTCTTCGGCTAGTCATGGGTGCCCTGGTTGTGTCTTTGCCTACTTCATCGGGGATATGGGCATGAAGATACTTACTTTTACTTACCTATCCAGGTTATCTACAGCACTCTACGATATATTTTGTTCAATCACACAATTGTTTCAAAAGAAATATAAAAACTTGCTTTTTTTTAAAATTCAGTAACACCTTACAGTCGTTTTTCTTCGAATTCCACCGTCAAATTTGACTCGATTGGGATAAAATTTGACTCGATTGGGACAAAATTTTACTCAACCGGGATAAAATATTACTTGATCGGGATACAATTTAAACATATTACATACTTTATGAGTCCAACATTTTTGCTGTATCTTTATTTGAAAATCCGTTAAAATTACACAGTCTTTTTAGAATACAGGAAAGGCATCATGGATATCACTAGTTAATAGCAGATGTAATATTGTTAGAAACAATGCCTAAGTTCTAAGAGTCATTCCGTCATGAGTCAAAGTAAATATGAAGCTCGTTAAAATTACATTGGAATTTCAAATGTTTGTGTAGCAGTATTAATAAAACATACGAAATTAATATAACGTTTAATTTTCCCACATTTCAGTCAACTCTGTGCTAGGTCAATGAGCTATTTCGTAAGAAATAATTAGCTAGTGGCTATTCAGACACCCTGTATAGTCAGACGGCCAAGTCAGTACATTTCATGATTCAAGGTAAATATTAGTCACAATACAGTCTGTCTCATATACCTGAATTTCAAGAGGAAATACGGATTAGGATATTTGAAACAAAATCTTGACATCCGTTTCCCACAAGAGGTAGGCAGAGGTGCAACCAGGACACCACTGATTAGCCGAATATACTCCTACAATGTCATAGGTGAAATCTATCGCCAACCTGGCATTTTTATACGGCGTTTAACTTTTTTTGAGTTGATCGACCGGGAATCGAACTTGTTAACACTAAATACTTTTTCTTTTTTTTTAGTCAAGGTACATTTATACAGTGGGTAGCTTTAGGTTAGCGAAGAATAGTAACTTACGATTTTCATACAAAACTTTCATCCTATTGTACTACATTAATTTGGGTATATTTTTTAAAAAAAATGGTTTTTGTTCGAACCTGGATCTTTAGCTATATTCATATCAAATTTCATCAACATTGGTTGGACGGTTTAGCCGTGAAAGAACAACAGACAGATAGACATTCGTATTTATGATATTAGTGTGGATGTCTCGTGTATCTATTTTTCAAGAGGAAATATGGATTCGGAAATGAATGAAAGATAAGTATTTATAAAATAGACAGTAATGTCTCTTCTAATATATGATAAGAACAACTGCAAAGTTGGCTTATTATATCTTTTTATGTGATAAGGCAGTGAACAAACACACGGTACCTGATGGTAAGATAACCATGGCCTATAGATAGGTATTACAGCATTACATGTCGCTTCCTGAGATATTAAGACTAAGGAAATTTTATCAGGTATCCTACCCTCTGGATTGAAACAACATAGTGGCCACAACAGGTAAGGCGGTTGATTCCTGCTCAAATGAGTTGCTGCGTAACTTTTATATTAGTGATCTTGTTAGTAACGGCAATCTTAAATGTAACCTATACTGCCAGACAGAGAATAAGATGGTCTATCCCACACAGGAACCAATATTGGGTCCGGACAAACCCGGTTAATTATCTGAAAAAAGTGTAACCACATAATAACTTCGTGTTACTAGCAACACAGCTGGTTATGATAATATTAATTCTTTTATTACTATTATTAAAAAGAGACTTGGGATTTGTTGCAACTCTTTGTTTAATTTTTTGTGAGTATTAGAAAAATAAATAAGACTTTTTGAGATTTTTTTGAAATTATTTTAAATTAAGAAAAAAGTCAGATTCAAAAACTTGGTCACGTGTAATGTACGAGGGTTAAGAAAATATATGTCTCACAATTTAGGAAACTAAAACGGATGAGTTTGTATGGACAAACGTACTGTGTTTGCTCTTAAATTCAATTTGTTAAACTTATTAGATCACATTTGCAAGTAAGTCCAAATTTGTAAAGGTCAAGGCAATGTAACATGTTTAAAGAATTACGAAATCTGGATGTGTATTAGAGCTTATCGATTGTACCACAAGCTAACCCTGCGTCTGCCACGAAGAAAAATTAACGCACACTCGCAAGGGTTGGGTCCGCATTATACGGCGAGCGGTCACTAATTAATGGAAAAGGATTAAATTCGTACGGAATTGAAATAAAATAAATATGATAAAGGGTCTCCTTGGCCCGGGAGGGCTTCGTGTTTTTTGTGGGGAAGGCTCGCCTGTCAATACCTAACTTGATAATTAATTTTGTTATTTCATGTCAATAAGTATTGTGTACAGGACTTTTGATGAATACGATTTTTTTTAACAGGTTTATATTAAAAATAATATTTGAAAGTGTTAAAATATTAAAAATGAACGAACATATAACTATAACTTCCACTTGGAAGTCCAACGTCCAAGTACTTATTGCAACTTATTTTATTTTTAGAAAATACTTCAAAAAATACAAAAACTAGTGATGAGATCCCGAAAATTAACTAGTAAAAAGGTAAGACTTTACAATTTTAAAATAAAATGAATTAGATTAAGTTTTATTTATTCATAAGAATTTTATTTATTTTTTACAAAATGATAAAATATAACATTTGTGCTTGTTATTATTAAACGTTGCTTAACAGTGCCTAACTTTGCTCTGGCGCAAGAAAGGTTAATGATTAAATAAAAATTAAATAATAACAGTATTCATTAGTGGGGCGAAAGTGTGTGAATTAGGAGTTTCAAAGTGTGACTTAATCATTTAAAATTTCAATTTTTTTCATCATTTTTTTAATTACCGTATTTATAAGGCACTTTCTATAATATATCATCATTATC
Organism: Calephelis nemesis; assembly: GCA_002245505.1. Taxonomy (NCBI): domain Eukaryota; kingdom Metazoa; phylum Arthropoda; class Insecta; order Lepidoptera; family Riodinidae; genus Calephelis; species Calephelis nemesis. The sequence continues at coordinate 458,526 of NJDD01000542.1, forward strand.
TTGTTTCAAGCGGAAATACGACATTTATATGTATATGTTCCACATAACTACTTGGAATAACAATAGTCTTTTTGTAGTCTTGGTTTTGTAGTTTTTCAATTTAATTCTAATATTGTTTTATTATTGCATTATATGTTAATTATGGTAACAATAAAATGTTTATATATTATCCATAATGTTATTAAAGAAAATTCACAGAAATAAATTTGAAAGGTTTTAAAAGATTTAAAATTATGTTTGAGTTTTTTACTTACTGATTAACAAAAATGTTGATATTTTTTATTGCAAAAGACAAATTATTTTTACACCGTTAGTAAAATTGTTAACAAACACAATATAGTAATAGAATATATTAAGTTCTTATCGCATCTTACGCTAGTAGGTACAAACCACTTAAAATCTAATAAGATAAAATGATTTTCTATATTAAATTAATCCACAATCTCCCAAGATAAAAGAAAATCCAGTAGATTTATTTTTATATAATCATGAATGGAACCTAGCCCGAGTCAAAGTTAGCAGCATCTTTTAAATATATAGTTGGAAGTCTTAGGAAATATTATTTTTATGTATGCAAATATTTGGGAGATAAGAATATGATATTTTTAGATATTTATATCCTCCCACTCTAGTGTATTTTATTAATTAGTCATAGGTTATTGTTATTCGATTTGGTTACTTGAACTTTGATAACGTGAGGATTTAGAAGCAAGGGAAATATGCGTTTTAATAAGAAAAGTATCAAAACGAAGCTGCTATGTACCAAAAAAACATAGATGCGTGATTTCCGATGAAACTTTTGATAGAACTAGCCGAATAAATGTCCCACCCCAGCCAACTTGTTCACAATATCATAACACCTACACTCTACAGATTTCTGAACTCCGGTCGACTCTCAAAGATTAAGAAATGTATTAATTTTTAATCGAACAAAATACATTGGTGATAATTGATTATCGGCCTAAACAATACAATAACTCTTTATTATAAACTAAATTCAATGAATTTCAAAATACACTATAGAGTAATAATACTCGAAAACTAAATGACACACAAAGTCCCAAAGGCTCAGTGAATATATGTAGATATAGTCATATAGATACATACATATAACCCAAACATAGACTTTTCTCTAAACTTCAATGTTTCGCTCTCATCTAATGTCTTCCTCGTTTTGATTTCCTACAATTTCTCGTAGTGCTGCATTTTGATGTTCGTTGCTCTATTTAGTAAGTGAGTGTAAGTAATTAAGTAGGCACCAATTGAGTTAAATATTTATAATTTTGGCAAATCTCCAAAAAAACTTCGATTTTAATAATTAATTAAGCCATGTCAAATTAAGTATGTTCCTCGATTTTTCTAGCATTCTAATTTCTAAACTAGACTTGACTCAAATACTAAAAGATTTTTCGAATTCGATTTAGATATTACGGAGAAGACGATTACTGTACATAAAGAAATGTAGAAGTAGAACATATAAACCTCTTTTTTAATTCGGTTACAAATATTTTTTAATGTAGAAATCACAATAACATGAATAAAAACATAAAATTATTTTGTTTATTTGTCTTAAGAAAAATAGTACACCGTGCCTCTCAGCGGCACAGCGGTGTAGGCAGAAATAGTATGGAATAAAACATCATTGTGAAAGCTTCCAATATGGGTGCAGGTGCGAACTTTGTGTTCGGTATTATTGACTCGCGCCGGCCCCGACTTTGCTAACTCAATATTTGCTTGTTAATGCACTGCAGCGGGATTTTAGTTTTCAAAAGGGATTTCCGTGTATCGAATAAACCTTTAAAATAATAAACACACATATATCCTAAAGCTACCAATATCATTTATAATTGCCTGAATTCTATCTTAACAATTACACGAGCCATTTTTTTAATGATTTAGTTTGGAAAATGATGGCGATAAGATGGTAATCAATTATGGGAAGGCCTCATCATTCCCAAAAAATATCTTGCATGGTTAAAATTTTCATAAAATGAAGCTTATACAGAAGTATGAGATATTAAGTATTTATAGCTAGGGTTTGCAACGCACTATTAATATGGGGACTTTTAACGTCTATAGGTAGAGTGAGTTCTACTGCAGCATGGTTTCTTGATTTATAAAAAACCTAAAATTTCGTTTCAGACTAATTATGGATTATTTTGTTAAATAGACAGAACAGGGCTAAATTATGATGATGTTCTCAAGATAGTATCAAGTCTGAGAAACTGGAATAAAGTATACAAATTGTAAAAAAATATTCGTCTATTTCTCTCCCGTCAATACGCAACACACTCAAGCTAGGAGCTCTTAATCTCTCAATGTCAGTTTTAATTTGTTGCCGGCATCGTATTACCTTCCAAGAGTTTTATTTTTGAAGCTTATTTCGTAGACAACGCAAAGGAAACGTGTTTCGACAGCCTCGGGAAAATTAATCTTTTGCTAAAATATTCCAATAAAAAATTTACAGGGAATTAATTAGTTTTTATTTATAAACTCAATTGTGCTAATAAGTTTTAATTTGATATGGCGGGTGCACTAAATATAATCTAAGTAGTTATTTAATTCAACTTTTTTTAAAAACTATATTGAAAGCATTTTTTTTCCTACTAACCCGTCGAATTTCATAGCATAAGTCTTTCCTAGCTAACTAAAATCAATTTTTATGAAAAATATTTGTGAGTTTTCAGTTTAGCTTGCTTTTACCAGTTTTAATACGAATTATAATTGACTTCAATTATAGGAATCGTAACTGTGGTCAACTATTACTTTTTATGCGATGTCTTTAAACACAACACTGAAATAAATTGTCAGACTTTTGTCACTGGAAAAAAAAGTTAACTATTTTTTAAATTTAAATGTCATGTCCTAGCACAGGTACCTATGTCATGGCTTTTCTAATAAAACAAGATAAACAGACGTAAAAATTAATATCTATTAATAAACTACTTTCAAAATATGCAGAAATATTTAACAAATACAAATATTTGACAATTTCTTTATGAAGTCTAAATTTACGATAAAAAACGTTATATCCCGCAAATGCTTTTCAAAAGTTCGGATACACAAAGCCGCTCTCCGAAGCGTGAATTGGCAGGTAGATCACAAAACCCAAACGAGTATCCAAACAGAATCCAATCGAAAACTAAATAATTCAATTCAGTATAACTCCAAACGAACTCAAACTCGAATTGACAAATTTGAACAACTTGCTTTGTAGACTATTGGAAATAGACAGGTATTAGGCGGGCGAAGCTAATCATTATTAGATATTGAATTTTCGTAACTTTGGACTCATCCGCTTTCTAATTTACTAATGAATCTGAGTGGTGCTGCCATTAGCTCCCCCTACCACCCTTGCGAGGTGGGGTAAAGGGGTAAGAACTCGCGCGAGAATTTTCGTCTTTTATACATGTAGAACGATAATCCGATTGGTGATTCGGGCGTTCCACATTTGAATTTTCGTCTGTTTTCGGTAATTTTCGCACGGGAATTATTACTTTGCCTTTTGTTTTTACTAAATCTGATATGATTTTATATAATTATGGCGAAGATTATAATGTTTTAATGAACTACAGTTTTGTACATGGATATTGCAATAATTAAGAATGATTTATTAGTTTATTGTACTTACTACAAGCAGAAGCTCAACATGAGTCATGGTGATTTTGGGAACTGTTCGCTGTTGGACATTGGCCTTAACAAACTTTTAAAATGTTTATTTAACGACTACTAGATTTCTAACTCATCAGCTGTTATATCCCCCAAACAGGAATACAACAATAGTTAGAATTGGAATTATAGTGGAAGGAATAGTCAAGCCAACGTTACCAATCTGGGCATGTCGAGGCAGGCCTCCACCATCTAGTCTTATGTATCCCATAAATAAACAAAGTTTGGAATCTTAATTGCTATATTATAATATTTAAAAAAACTGAACGCCCGTATCCTCGAAAAGGTAGGGCGAAGTAGGTAGTTACAATCAGGGAACTCACGATTAGTCGAAGACAGAGTCCCACAATGTAGCAGGTGGCAAGTCTATTGCAAACCGGGCACATATCCTATTCAGAGCAACATCGTTTTTTTAGGAAATTTAAACACATATTCTTTTTGTTGCTCGGATCGGGGTCGAATCCGGGACTTCATGAATTCAAGTCCAACACCTAGACCGCTAGACCACAGTGGCGATAAAAGCTATGTTCAAGACACGAATATCCTTTTTGAAACACAAAGATAAAGTCCCACAATGCAACCTACCTGCAACCAGGCATTTATTCTTATAAGAAATTTGGTTATCCTTAATAGAAAAACGGAAAAACACATTTTCTCTTATTGCTTGACCCAGGAATTGATCCAGGATTTCATGAAGTCAAGTCCAACAACGGACCACTATGTTTAGAGGCGATTCTAGTAACATTAAAGTTTTCTACCTACTTACCTCTCAAGGGGTTTCAGGGTTGTCACAAAAGACAGCGCAGCATTTAGATGATTTGCGAACTTAATAATTTTTTTTAAAATGATTAACAATATCGCGATTGGTCGGCATAAGAAATTATGTTCAGTATCAGTTCCACGTATAAGTTTAGTTTAAGGTTCTATTTACATCCTCCGGTATAAGAAATCACGTTTGGTATCCACGTATAAGGTTCTATTCACATCCTTAAGTTTCTATAGATATGTGTTACGATTATCGTTGACGTATGTGGCATCTATTAGCGATAAGTTTCGGTACCTTCTCACAATGCAGTCCAAACGGTATTTTAAACAATGCGTGCGAATGAGATACCCATCTAAACGAGGCGATTCAAATGTGATCTTGGTGGTTAAACGCGCGAAAGATCGCCGGTTGTTTATGTGGCAGATAAATTTTATTTATTAGATTTAATGTTTATTTTACTGTGACGTTCAACCACGATTAAGAGGAAGTGGAATTCGAAATTAGGTATGAAGTACATAAAATGTATATAGAATAAAATAACTCAAGGATAGAATGTTCGATGTTATTCTACAAATAAATACGGACTTTGTGATGATGGGGATTTAAAATTAGTATCTTTATCAGCTTTTTCGAAAATATTTACGTGCTAAGACAGTGTTTCTAATTTAAATAACACTTAGTATTTTTACTGTACGTTTTTGTCAATATTTGATGCTTTTCTGAAGTTACTTTTGCTCAAGGCCTAACATCCCGGCCTCAGGTTGGCAACGCATCATTACCAACTTTGGTGTCTCTAGGCGGCGTGAATTTCTTACCATCAGGAAATCAGTCTGCTTGTTTGCCTTCCAATATCATAAAAAAAGTAACTTATAAGGGACAAGGAGGATAATGATCAGATATTAGAGAAAAATGTGTGAGAGTACTCGAGTATATACAGAGATTCTATTCATATGAGTTAGTTATGCAAAGCCTTCGTATCATATACATATAGTAAGCAACGTACATTTCTGATTCGTAACGACTGTTTCATCGAATCAGGCGTTACTTTGCGTAAATCAGAAATAAAGTCCGAGTTTGGGAAACAATCCAACTTGTCCTTCACCAACCTTGTCGAAGAACTCACCACAAAGTAAAGAAATTCGCATTCCTCGTATCTCGACGCAAAAGCATCTTCAGAAAATCATTCATATCGTTCAAACAGTGCAACGAATCCGATAAAACATTTTGCTATTTACTTTTAACTAAATGTTAATAATTCGCTAGTATTGTGTTGTAGAGTACCCAAAAAAACATACATGATTCCAATTTCAAATCTTGCATGAATCGAGCTTCATGATTAACCCTACTGTACTGAAAAATGATAATATGTTCTCGATATATCTTTCTTTAACCACTGACGATAATTAATCTTTTCTATTTATAATCTATATTTCATAGTCCCACTACATTTGATTGACTCTTAAATGAATTACGAATGTTATTTTAAATTAAAATAAAAGTATCATCGGCACAAACGTAACGAATTTGACATTTGGAACAAAGATGGCAGCCGTCCAAACAGCTGTCGCATACGCACTAATCAATGAATCGACCAACCCATTGAACTATACATCACCCTGGACTCGTACCTGTTTATAAATCAGATACACGAAGAGAGTAATTGACTTTGGGAGCAGATTTATTTGAAGACTTTGATGTGCTTTTATAGGCATAGATCCAAGATATTTATCCGACATAATAAATTACTACTACCCTGATGGCTATTGCAACCGCCTGTGACTTGAAAAAAGCGATTTATTAATATTTAAAATATATTTCACCCCTGTGACTTTAAAAGTGTAAATAATTTATTTATTTGCAGAAAAATAATGTTACACGATTTCATATTTTTATAGTTTCCTCTTGAATTTCTTGTTGTTTTGTTATTTTTTTTATTTCTACAGTAACATTACACAGCAATTTTGATATTTATAACATATTATGTTACCAATGTAACATCTATGGATACGAAAGGCCACGATTATCATCAGAAAAGACATAATTAACATATTTGAACGTAGCGTAGGTAACTAATAGGTATATATATTTGATACACTTAGTGCTCAGATGCGTTTCTTGTTCAATTTAGTAACATATAGATAGTAACACTGGTGAATTTTTACAATAACAATGTTGGATTGGCAGATGGATACAGAATAGTTGGCACGTATTAGTGGCAGCTGCATTAATTTAAATACAGATTGATCTTTAACGTTTATATTTCTGCTTCAGACATCAGCTCACAATCCCTAAGGTAGATAACCAATTAAGCGTAATTATAAATTAACAGAAGGAACTAAAAGTCGGTGCAAATATTACGGGACGCCCGGCGAGGTAACTTCACAAGAAGTTCCCCAACTTCGACATCTCTCGATGAGCTACAAATAGGCATCGGAATTAAGTTGCTCACGATTTTCTGTGTGCCTTTTAATTATTTGAACCCTTTGCGTGAGTTTGTTATTCGGATCATTCTGTATGTATATATATTGCTTTCGTATATTTATTCTTTGAGCTATCTCAGATTAGTAGGTTTACACTTGAATCTCGATTTCATGCAAGTTGGAAATTAGAATCGGATAAGAAATTTTAGATTGTCTTGCACACAGAAATAGCGGATTATTTATATTTTGTTCCAGTAAAATCAACGAATACGGTACAATTTATTGTTTACTAGACTATAGCTAGAATGTATTCGCTAGTATAATGTTCTAGAGTAGGTACCTACTTTAGATAATTAAAATGACATATTATATAATTTCAATTTCCCATTTGAATGAAATCGAAATTCAAGAGTAACCCTACAGTGATGAGTAAAGTGACAGCTGGTCTTGAATTTGATCTCAAATCCAAATTTTTTATTTCATAATTTTAATGACTTTTTAAAGTAACATATTATCTATACGTAAATG
>NJDD01000542.1:466041-502878 GCA_002245505.1 Calephelis nemesis
TTTTTAAGATTTCACGACATATATTGATGTAAAAAGTGTTATTAGTATAACAATCCTGAAAAATATTTTTATAAAATTAGTGTAGCGTACAAATGTGGCCATCTAAAAATACACAAATCTACAATTTTTCAGAACATTTCAAAAATATTAGAAATAACCACAAAAGTATTATCAAATATATTCTTTTACATAGAGAAAGCATAGATTTATTATCTACAAGCTGAATCATTAATATTTCTTCTATTCTATACAATATCACTACATGATTAAAGCTCAAAGAGTATACAAAAATAGTTCATAATAAATGTTTATCGACACGAATGCGGGGTCTTAATATATTACGTCATTTTACCATCAAAGACGTCGCAATCGTGAAGCGACATCTATCGTTTAATTTGACACATCACTAAAGTTCAAAGGATAAGGCATGGTGTCATCGATTCGCACCTCATTTAGAAAGCTATTCGATTTTAATTGGGATCGAACGTCGAGACATATCCCAGAATAGATTGTCTTTTTGCGGCTCGAATGTGTACTTACGTGTTCCAGACTTGCTTATTTCAATGTATCTTTGGCGAAAGACTAATATAACCAAACAATCAATATTAAAATAAACTTTTTAAACGTCTAATTACAGTTTTTGCTCAATAATTGTTAACTATACTTATTTAGTCGGCATGATAACGAATACAACTACACGATTTAGACAAAAAAAACTTGACAGTTTTTGTTAAGTTTCTCTATTAGTTCAATAACCATACTAAGATTGCTCCAGGTTGATAAAATGAAAAAAGGAGGTTTCAAGGGATCGCAAAACAAAATCAAAAATAAAACTGAAAAAATTACAATTTAAATAAGTGTCTTCACGCCCATATATCCAAACTGGTAGGCAGAGGCAAAACCAGGGCACCCACTACTAGCTGAAGACACTAAGTGGTACAATTAATTAATACAATTTATTTAAAACATTTTATTTGTAACTTAGTTAGTACCACATATAATCACAACTTGAGACTAATTTGTATGTTTCTTTACTATTCATTATTTTTGTGAAGTTCTTGTATATCTAATTCAGAACACGGAAAAAAAAAACAAATAGGTAGGTATTATCATATTAACGACAAAGTCAATACATATTAATCGTTAGACATCTCGTCAAATAAAATTAATATCTGTCGCACGTCTTTTGAAGACGTCTCAAAGTTGGAAGTATTGAGTAAGTATTTATCAAAATCCATCCCCCAATTAATTCTATTTCGTTCAAATCCCAAACTTCACTTTTAATCCGATCGATCCCCATTAATTCGCCGTCCCTAACCCTTTTCTCTTAAACAAAATACTTATAATTGCATCATAGTATATTGATCTAGTTACGAGCGAATTGTGTTCAAAGCAATTTATTTTACTGGGTGCGAATAGGATCAGAAAATTTCCGTAAATATCGTTACATTAATCGTCTCAAAATTTATAAACGTCGAACAATAAAACGGTTTCATCTTGGCGATATTCAAATTTAAGTTAATTAATCGAAAGGTTTTAGAGATGGATATTGTTTATCTATAACCTATCTAAGATAAATAATTTAGTTTACTTACGAAGGTCTGTAAGAAACGCGGTGCCTGGCACTCGATTCTTTACATACTTCATGTAGGTACACTATTAAGTGCATGAATCAAATCACTATGTAGTAGAAAACAAAGCCGCGTTTTCTGTCCCTATGTGCCTTTGTATGCTAAAATCTTTAAAACTACGAAACGGATTTTAATGCGGTTTTTTAATAGATAAATTGTTGAAAGAGGAAGGTTTATATATATTTTTTATACCCGTGCAAAGAAGGGGCGGGCCGCTAGTAACTAAATGTATTACTTGACAAATTCATTTACTAATAAAACTTACGCGCCCGTTGATCTGGTGTGTAACTTTACTTTTGCTAACAAAAAATAAAATACGTGTAACGTATGAATACTACGTACTTGAAATCTAAAACACGCAATCGCTAACACACCTTAAATATTATTGAAATTAGTAGTATTTAAAAAATATAATATCTTTTACATATTTTAAATTTATTTCAGGGATTAACATTTCCAGAAAAATGTGTTAACAAGAAAGCCTAGTAGTAGAAACAAGCCTGTGATTAAATTAAAACATTTATGTTAAAAATTACTATTAAAAATCTGAAGTTACCTAAATTTTTAAATTGTTTGCCTTTTGTGTACTTCAAACTATAAACTTATGGTGTTGATAATACTTTTTTGTGTGTACTTTGTTGTAAGTTTTATTGCGCAATAAAGTTCATTCATTCATTCTTTTATTCATTCTTTGCTTTACAATACTTGACAAAATAATTCATTTATTCATTCACTCACTCATTTATTTATTGTTTTACAGTTGTATTGGACAAACTAATTACATCACTTACTGATAACGTGATTGCTCAAATAAATACATTTTTAATTACCAATTTAAGGGATTTTTGTATAAATGAAAATTATTTCGGGATAATGATAGACCAGTTCAGAATTTTACCTCCTAATTACAGATTCGTAGGGCTTTATTTGGGGGACTAAGTTAAGTACACATCGCCGGGTCTGAATCAATTTGGTCCCTCGACATACTGAAGGACGGGCACAGAAAAACTTCTAACGAACGCCTGAGCCCTTTCTGATCAATTAATTATCTAATTCAAACACATTGTTACAACTTCTGTTACTGTTGAATATTAGAGTAAGCTTGGTTTTTACGGTACTTGTTAAATCTTTTGTGAAAAAAATCTTTATAGAGAAAAAAAATGGATTTTATAGCTTAAAAATAAGTCCACTTAAAAACATTCATTGTACGATTTAACAGTGTGAACAGATTTTTTTTACTACAGATTGTATTATAGTTAAGGGGTTAATTTCTAACCGTCTTGTTAATAAATGTAGGCTAAAGTACTCTAAGGTTTAAGTTGTCTTATAACAAAGAAATTAAGTCATTTCCAAATATTGCTATCTTACAAACTACTTCCATAGTACAAAAAAAAACAACCAAAGTAAAAAACCCCTGAGAACGTGGCAGCATGGGCTAAAGTTCTAGCCTGTCCGAGAAAGTGACGAATTAACTTAAAAAACTTATTATTATTTAAATAAAATATCGCCTCTGTGGTCTTTAACGGTCCGGTGATAGACTTGACTTCGTGATATACCGGGTTAGATCACCGAGTTGACCAACTCAAAGAAAAAGTGTATTTTAATTTTATAATATAAAATAACATTGCTCGGGGTTGGACACGTGTGCGGTTGGCATTAGGCCTGCCACCTGTCATACTGTGGGCCTACTTTTGATGCGTGGCACTTAAGTATATTGGGTTAGTGTTGCATCTACCTTCTTCCAAATTATTTGACGACAGGTATGGGCATGAAGATACTATACTTACTTAAATATTCTGGGTTTTTAAAATAATGTGTGTATTTGATGGAAGTAGTACTTATGTATATGCATGTATTAAAAATGAATCCTAAATTTTCTTAGCAATTGCAACGTGATTTTGAGAGATCTTCAGACAGCGTCAACCTTTTTTGCGCTCCGTACAAAGAGTGCCGTCCGAGAGCGTACATAAAAACCCTTTAACTTATGATGAATTAGCGATCTCCTACGCTTTATGTCTCCCGTGTTATCTGGCCCCCTCTTCACCCTATAGGTCACCCTTTCACACCCTTCCCCCTGAGGCGAATTTAACGTACGTCAATATGAAGGAATTGATATGAGCGGAAAAATTGTAAACTCAACTGAGAGTTTTGGGCAAGATAGCGACTCTGATTGAGAATTTATGCTAATTTATGCGTGTTCGCATTATAATAGCTTATAAGTATTTATATAGTGCTCAAAGTTTTCATCTTAAAGTATACCCAAATATTCTTAGAGTTTTCGACAAACATAATTTAAAATCCAAAATGAAAGATATGTTATTATGACGAAACTAATTATACCTAATTATACAATTTTAATTAAAAATAATGTTATCTAATTATTTTCACATAAGTTTTGAATATTAAATAAGACTATATATACTTCAACTCCGAATTTCTATAAACTTACCTACATCACATTTTAACAACTTGTTCGATTTTAAGTTTTGGGAGGTGCTCAACAATAAAACTTTTAAATGAACATAACGTTTAGTAATTATAACAATGTAATTAAGATCGCGGCCAACTAATTTTAGTTTTTAAAAAGCTATTGTAAATTAACAATACAGTAAACCTTCTTAATATAAAAATATAACAATTTTTGCTTTCACGTTCGCAACTCGCTCCTTTTTATTTCTCCGGTCTACTGTAACGAAAAATGCAAATCTTTAAAAGGTAGGTAACTCTAAATATAAAATAGATACGTATAATTACATAGGCGTTAAAACGCGTGAAACATTTGCTAAGTAGTTTTTCGGCGACCTTTTGATGCTGTTGTATGGATGACTTAGAGTGCTATTCCCAAATTTTGAGATTTTTTGAACTTCTGAATTGGTAACATCCTTGTCTCCATGACGATGGAATATTAATTTTTAGCACGGAAAAAGTGCTGACATTACAATATCTGAACTAATTTTTGTTAAAGAAAGTGAGGCGCGCTTTTGTTCCGATAATAATAATAAATTAAATAACAAAACAGTGACATTCTGAAATTGACAGGTATGACAAATTTAAACTTATTAAAAAAATAGTGTATATATTGAATTTCCCTTTTTTTAAAAAGATAAACTTTTTGACAGCAAGTTCTAATAATTTCAGTCACTTTATGAATCCACTTTTTAGAATATGTGTAAAAAAAATAACTATACAATTTAAGGTAGAATCTTCTATAACTACCTAATCTTCATTTAATTAAGAAATAAGTAAATCAGTAGTAAAATTTAAAAATCTTAATTATTTCCATGAACAGAATTTACTAAGGAAATGTGGAGTAATATGATCAAAAACGACCTAGACGACACACCCTACATCACGGCTTTTTAAAAGGTATCCTTGTCGTGTATTGCATAATCCTTTTCCCTAAAAACGCCCCATCCCACCCTGATAGGAGATGTTTTGATATCCCTCGGCATTCATTTATACGTGGCTTCTATAGAAAAACATTGACGTAAAAAGTGGGATGAAAATTAGGGGGTGGAAGGAAATTTGGAAAAGGTTGGCAACCGCTGTCGAAGTGACCGCTGAGTAGGGTCGGTATTATGTGGATAACGTCGTTATGTGTTGATCAATTTTAATGCACGGGTACAGTTCACTGAAAAAAAACCCGTTCAATAACATGACATTTTACGATACTGTATTTTTTTAAACCGTTTTTTTTATTTTTTTTATCATTCTAGTTTCGGGTTCGATTAATAAATTTTATTTTTTTCTATAATTTTAATCCTGTCATAGTAGATAGCAAAGTATTAGACATTTTTTATATGTGAATTTATGAAACTTCATACTGAGTAAAATAGGTAAAGTACCTTTATGCTCATATCTTCAGAGATGTAGATACAACCTAAAGTATTATAACTTTTTGTTTAATTTGATTATTCAGAGAATCAGCGAGTTCAGCGAATTTGGCTAATCAATATATATTATAGTACTAGCTGCCCGTTCCGGCTTCGCTAGGATGGTAATTTTTTTACCATAAATTGAGATATAAGCTATCCTATCTCTCAAGGTGGATCGAAGTGTACATGGTGTGCGAATTTTATAGTGCGAGCGAGAATAGTGCGAGTCCATTGAGGACAAACATTGTGACACGAGATTTATATATATTAAGATAAGCTAAACTGAAAAAATGAAGCGACATCTGAAGAAGTGGTTTCTATTTTCTATAAAAAGCAGGTTTTCGAAAATTGTAAAAAGATTAGAAACCAAATAAAAATGACAAAATGTGCGGCATTGTACCCAACTCTTTAATAAGTTTAAAAAAATAACGAAGTTTAAAAAACTAAGTTTAAAAAAAGGTTCAAGTAGTTCATCTTTAAGTACCTATGATAAATCTTAGGGTTACAACTTGAAGCCAAGCGAATCGGATGTATTTTACTACTGTAAGTAAACAATCATTAATCATCCAAAAAAAAATTATGTAATAGAAAATGTTTCAGCTGTATATAGATAAAAAAATATTTTCAAAAAAAATATGTTATTAGATAAATAACACTGCTAAAGTGACGTATTTTCCACACAAGCTGATCTCTTGGAACACTCTTTACTCATAGACGAAGGCCCAGTGATGGACATAAGTCTCTCTCACTCCTCCGTCTTTTGAGCAGTTTGCTTATTACAATATAAGACATTAATTACATATTTGATAAAGAAAATATCAAAAATGTAATCATAGTAAGAATTTTCGTTCATATCATCTTATTTCTGAAAAGGTTTTTAATGCAAAAACAATTTACAAAACTACTTTGTCGGTTTAAATATACAAATTCAATATTTGTATTAGTAGGATCAAAGACAGTAAGTTACATATCTCTGGTAGGATATAACTAAAATAACTTTGTAATACACTTTATATCTATGTATAACAAGTAACGTTGTAGCTACGAGCTTACAGTAACAAAAACCGTAGCTCTCTGCTACGAAGAGCTTATCCTAAGAAAAAAGTAATATTATATTAATTTAAAGAATGAAAAACCTGAATGTGTAAGAAATTGCGATCGAATTTTTAAACTCTCTTAGATAAAACGAATAAAAACTTTTTGCCTATGACTGTGGCTTTGTCCGTGTAAATGTTTTCCCAATGGATCAAATTTGATCAAATATGGCATAGATTTTCGTACCTATATTATTTTATTATAAACACGATTAAAATAGAGCCAATTATATTCAAATGTTAGCACTTGTGAAATGCTTTGGATAAAAATTCACAATTCTTATAGATTGAACAAACGGCACCTCTGACATGATTCGAACTTGCCTCCATTCGTATCTCGCTAATGAATGCTCTGGATTGCTCGAAAGCTATCGAAGATTCAGGTTATGAGGAAAACTAGTGTACTTAGTTGAAAGCGTTGAAAGTTTTGCTGTCTTAAATAAAAATTATCCATAGATTTGGCCGTAGTGCAATAATAATTACGATATTCTACAAATCTAAAAAAACTGACGTTTAAAACATAATATAAAACTCGAATATGCTCATTCATTCAACAACAAAAAATACACCATGTACTTGTTAAAACAGTTTTATAATGTAACAAGTTTAAAACAATTAATTTTTATTAAATACTTCTTTAAAAATGAAGTTAAGCACTTTAAAAATCCATTTTATATAGCTGTTTGGTTTAATTTTATAAATAAGCTCAGAATTAGATAAAGATAACCAGATATTAGAGTTGTGAAGCTTCAGATAACATAAAATACATACACAGGTCATAATATCCAGAAAAATTAATAATGTGCATAGTTTGTTCATTCAACAATTCAGATTTTTGTTTTTGACTCCCGACGGAAAAGGGTGGCTATTAGTTTGACGTTCAGACATCATAACTTTGGAATGGACTTAACGATTTCGATGCCGATTTTTTTATGCTTCTTAGTTGGATTGCATGTAGGTTTTATCGGAGGATATTGAAATGTTTAATTTTAGTGTCTTTTATTTTAATTTAGCTATTTCAAGTAGTTTTGTCAACTTTTATTTTTTTAGCAACTAGAATAATAACTCCCTATAGCTTATATGCCAGTGCCTGTTAACATTTGCGTAGCCATTTTCGAGATTAAGTCAACCAGACAGATAAAAATCAAATTATTGGTTTGATTTAAGTACCAGGTATACAGAATATCTGTAACTAGCAGTTTTTTTGTTTCTGCTATTATTAAAAAACACTTTTATTATTGGTGTATTTTTTTTTGGGATAGGTATATTTTATTTTAATGTTCGTTTCCGAGTGAAATACAAAAATTGTTAGCAAAAAAGTGTAAATAACAAAGCAGTAAATTGTTTATAAAAGGTTCTTACCCAGTAATAAAAATAAACAAATATAACTCACCTCCATATAATAATTTTTAATTTTCATTATTCACAATTTCAAACTAAGATCAACGAAAATATATTCTGTTTCATTGTTCTTGGCCTAAATGTTATTTAGAAAGTTTTCTTTTTCCACTTTTAAAAAAAAGAAACATGTGAAAAACGTTCTCCGCGCGTTAACTTCAAAATCCAAAATGGCGACTCACTGACACATGTCAACCCATGAAACGCGCGCGAGCAACTGAGGTACAGATAAACACATCTTCTGTTATCTAAGTAATTATCATAAACGCGCTCCCAACAAAGTTCCCATACCTTCTTCGGAAAGCATTTGCATAGGCAAAGAAATAGTATGCAAATCGATGCATCCATTCGACCCCATTGTCGACATTTAATATTGGAATCAATCACTAAAACAGGTTTAAATATATGTGATGCGTCTTTGTGTAGGTTCAAGATAGGATTAAGGGTAAGACACCCTTAGAAGGACCAGATGTCAATGTCTATTGATATTTAGGCCATTGTGCGCATACGCATATCGGAAATGCGTTTTTTGTATCGCACACACAGCTTTCACGTAAGTAGGAATAAAATGCATAATCTTTTCGATTTGAATAATTTGTGTTATCTTTTTGATATCACAAACAAACTGACGGATGTGACATTATTGTATATTGAAGCTTAGATTCCTATTTCATTGGCAACTGGCCAGCTCAGAAAACTTTGTATTACTTGATATTAATTGCTAGTTACTTACAGTTTGTATGGAACACTTAAATTGTTTTTATTATTTTCCCTGCAACTTTTCCGATTTTCCCTGACAATAACCAACACAACAAAAACGAATTAGTAAAATCGGTCCATCCGTTCAGGAAATACGATGACCAAGGGAAATGAGGATTAATTGTATATAATATTACATATAAATTGAATATTTCTCATAATCTGGTATAAATGTAATATTATTATTATTTTTAAACTCACATTTAAATTTCAAAGGCTACAAGGGTGATTTGGATTGAAGTCAATATAATTAAAAATAACAGAGAGTAAAAAATGTAAAAATACAAAAAAAAATTGGTAAAAAGTAACTATCGAAAGATTAGTCTTTCGCTGGAAATGCATCTATTTGCAAACTTTTATAGTCAACATGAGAAGGGCGCGACTTATCCAGTTCTTCCCTTTGAACTTTGCCTCCAACATCTTCGATATATTGTTTACTTCTACTTCACCCCTTTGACCTAAAGGATTCACATAGTTCACTGAATTCTGACCTCATTCGGTCAGAAGTCACATATTTTTTTAATTTTAATAGGACATTGTTAGGCAACTTTGAAAACCTTAACAAAATGGGGTAAATGTTATAAAATATTGGGGACATGAATTCAGAGGCTGCATTTAGTTTTGAAAATCTATCTTCTTACTATTGCTCAAAAGTATAAATCTTGGCTGACGAGTATAAGTTTTAAAGATTTAGTAATAATAAATTTTGTAAAAGAGGTAGTCAGGGGTACAACAATTAGCCGAAGACATTAAGGTCCACAATGTGATGGGTGGCAAGCCTATTGGCAACCCGGCACACATTCAATCTTGGGCAACATTATCTTTATTAGAAAATTTAAAGTATACATTTTCTTATTTTTGTTTGCTGATCCGAGAATTGACCCCTGGAAGAACGCAAGTTAATCGCCTAACCGCTAGAACACGTAAATGATACTACTTCTATTACTAGTTAGAACCTAATAACAGCTAAAAATACATAAAACAATTAGGTATAGCAAAACGCAAGTAGACATGCTGCGCGTATCTCCTCAACACTATTAAATATATCCAATTATCACTTAATAGTACAATTGGTTAATATAAGATCATTTCAAATTTAAGTTTTAATTAAAGTTAGTGTTCATACCCTTAAACGAAATCGTTTAATTAATTTTAAGGCTGCTAATGTAAAAATGACCGTTAATTTTTAAATTTTAACGTTTCACTGCTACCAACTAGTATTAAAATGAAAAGTTAATAAACGTAGGGCGATTCTATTAAACTAGAAATTAAAATATACGCCAATAAAAATAATTACCACAGAGTATCGAACCCTTTCGTGAGAACCACACCCAAAAATACGGAAATGTTAATTATTATTCGCATATTAAGTGGTATAAGTAAACCGGCTCACGAAATAATCGAATAATTATTGAAAAATATATTTTACCACATTACCATATGCAAGTTCAAGACGAATAAATCATAGAACAATTGGGGGAAGAAATTTATGCGCGATTGGAATGTCGAACTGGTTTCTATAATGTTCGTTCTATTTTATTTTTTTTAATTTATATCACGTCAAAGGCGAAGGGTCGATACTGTGATCAGTTCTAATTATTCACAAAAAGGTAATTTATCTTGTGAGAAAGTAACGATCGATAGTACTAGGTCCTTACTATTAGTCGCAATCGTCTGACGTTTGGATTTTTTGTTGTATTTTTTATTTACAAGCTGACGATAAATTTTCTAGATAGAAATTTAATAAAATTGTGAAAATTATTATATTTATAACTTATTTTAAATAATATAAGTAATGTTTTTCTGTACTATACAAAGTTTTTAGAGTGCTAAAAAATAAAAAATAGCCATGTACTCATTTAATTTATCACTAACTCGTATTTTTAGAAATGATGAGAGATAATAAAATTAATATATTCATGTCGGTATTCCCGAAGAGCTAAGCAAAAGTACAATCACCACAGGCACGACCAAGTCCCACAGTGTGACAGATGGCAAGTCAATCGCCAACCGGGCACTTTTCCAATCCTGGGCAACATTTTTTTATTGAAAAACTGGCCCAATGGGGCATTTCATATCATTTGGCATTAACAGCTAACAACAGTTTGAATTGAACCATTGCTTTTTCCATTTGCCTGCATTTTTTTCTTCCATATGAACCGTCTGACAATAACTAACACTACAAAAAAGAAATAACAAAATTAGTCCATCCATTCAGGAGTGATGCGATCCTTTTCGCGGATTTTTTATCTGTGATAAAAACCTATGTTAGATGACCTGCATTTCATAAATTTTAACTATCATGTTTCAATTTAAAGAATTAAAGTAGTCACTAGTCTCTACTTATGTAAACATAATAAAACAAACAAAACATAAAAAAATAATAGTTATTCAACGTCAAAAAGTAGGTGACAGTTAATAAAACTTATACCTATCAACTTTAATCTGATCGTTACAATTTCTATAATCTAAATATTTTTGATACGATATGAATCCTTTCTGTAGACTTTCTACATTTCTACATTTTTTATAGTTAATATAAAACGTTTAAACGAACAATTCTTGTATAAACTGCTACGACGATTTTCATGAAATTCGGAGGCGGCCGGTTTCAGGAGCGATAAAATGATCTAACTAGATTTCATTCTTAAAAGCGCTACAAGATCATTAGTATACGAAAGTAAATTTAGCAAACTTACAAAATTTAATACTTTGGATGAGAAATCTGGTGAACTTGCAAATCTGGCTCGTTATTTATCTCTTTTTATGATTTTTTTGCGTTACGTAAATATGAAAATATTTCCACAAAATAAAAAATAACAAGCAAAGCTTGGTCAACCATATGAATAAAACACATTGATTTCATTTGACATCTCGCATGTTTTTGGGTAACGTAATAAAGAAAAATAATGTAGGGGCAATGAAGGAGGCCAATCCTTGAAGCGTGACGATCATTTGACTCAAGTTTGGAAACGGCCTGCTTCGTTGAATACATTTTTAATTAATTATCATCTATCTGCATTATGATCGTGAGTGCGTTAATCTGACACACAATTATCAACTCTATGACCTCGGTAATAGAGGCTGAAGAAAGGCATCGTATCCGAAGTATTATTATGGGAAAGATTATTTTGTTTCAGCCATTGAACTCATTTTACGTTAATTGTTCATTAATACGATTCGTTATAAAATTACTGGTTCTTCAAACTTAATTCGAGATAAACTGTGAAAATACTGACCTTAGCCGTTAGTTGTGTTTGAAGAAAACAATGAAATGGTTTTCTTTTTTGGTTGTATTGCCTATTTCTTAGATAAAACCAACACATTTAAAAGAAGCTGTTTATTGTTTTACTTGTTCATTTTAATTGTACAGTTTGTTTATTGTAATTTATTTGTTTTAAAATATTAGAGGTAGTATAAAAGAAAAGAGGTAGGATTTTCAGCTGGTCAGAACCATCCAAAAATTACATTACACATTGTCTTCAATTACCAAAGGTGGCAAATGTTTGATACGAACTTAATGTTTGAAAAACTTGTTCCGTAACAAAGTCTAGGCTATACTTAATTTCCATGGTTTTCTAAATTCAAAGGTTTCAAGTACCATTGACAAATTCACAAATGAAGGTTCCTACAAGCTTTAAAGTTTTGTGAAAAAATAAATACATTTTTTATTCAAATTTAGAAGAAGCGACATTTTAGTACATCTTGAAAAATATAAGCAAACTAATAAATACCAGAACAACAGTTTAGCAAAAAGACAAAATGTCGAGATTTAATATTTTTTTAATCAAACGTAATATACATGTGCATGTGCTAAGGTAACAAAAAATAATACAAAAGATACATTAAATGCTAAAATAAACCAACACTCAGATTAAACAGAAGTTGTCCTGTCTTAACCATGAATGTTGAACTAAAACTTTTCTTTAATTTATGAAACCTTCTTCTAGAAATTACACAAAGTAAGATAATTATATGCATGTGTTATGGGTGTTACTCATCAATACTAATACGTATCTTAATAATTTAATAAACACCCAGACCGAGAAATGCAAACATCTAAATGTTAGCCACAAAAATACCTGCCCCCGTCAGGAATCGAACCCGAGACTCGCCTAAGCCTCGGTAGAGTTAGGCGTGTATCGCTAACCCCTCGATCAGCGAGGCGGTAAAAAAAGTTCAAGCTGGGTTCCGTCTTCTATATTAAATTTACATACATTTATGTCTAATGATAAATTAATCTTCATCCGATCTAACTATTTGAAAACGAAAGATGTTCGTGATAGAAGTCTTGCTCTTTATTATGGTCAAAGAATCACCCTTCGTTTTAACACTATTGATTTCGACGTTTCGACGTAATTCACTTACATCAATCGAAATAAATCTTCAGACTTTTTCAATGTTCTACTCCGAAAACGATCATTGACCTTTCACGGTACAGTTAATCCACGTAGGTATGATAGTTGTTATAATAAATATATGACGGATAAGGTTTTTATAATTAAGGCGCTATCGGCTGCTCATCTTGCGGCAAGTTTGGTGAATTTATTTTTGCTTTATCTACCGTGACGGTATAATGACTTTCGGTTTATGTATTTATAGATTATAATGTATACTTTAAATTTTTGTTAACAATTATTTTTGTTACTAATTGAATAAGATACATCATCTATACATCTGTACAGGTAAGAATATTTACAAAAGTCGTTTCATTCGAAAGAATAGTCGGAAATGAGTTGTGATAGGCCGCTTGCTGTAATACAGCATGTAGTTGAAAATTCAACGTTGAATGGAAAGTTGAATGATAAAGAAGAAGGATAGATCTATTAATAAGTAAGTAAGAACATAAGTAAAAAGAAAAGTGGTAATCTTATCGTATCATAAGTTCTGGCAAGAGCAATGATTTAAAATACAGAAATAAAATACAAAGAAAATAACAGTTAACATTTTTATAAATAATTTTATTATTGTCTTAAAATTAAAATACTCTGCATTTAAAATGAAGCGGTATTTTAGATACTCTAGATGAATTAATATTTCATGATTTTTTATTGTGCATTAAGAATTTAAATTAAACAAAAAATATATAATCAATATTTCATAATTATTTAACGTATATATTATTACGAATTATAATTTAAATAACCAAAATGATTTCTTGTAGGTTTAATTTAAAATAGAATGGATTTAAAAATATTTTAACTAAAGTTTCAAGGTAGAAGTTAAAGTGTTAAGTCATTCCAGTGGAGATATTTCTTATTAAATATACCTAAGAAGTTATTTGTCATACGATGCTCTGAAGTGTCACACCACTTGCTTGCAAATTTTGTCTGCATTTTGATTTACCCGTATCGGTCCACTGTGTGTAAAATACCACCTGCCTTCCTACCTATTGTGTCTATAGGCTTGGTTATCTCTTACAATAAGAGAGAGTGCTTTTTCGTATCTAATGCTAAACACAAAACCGAGATGGATGGTACAAATTATGTAGAAGGTTAAAAACCCACTAGCGTAAAAAAAAACGTTGCGTCTTCGTCCCGCCTTTATGAAGTTACATTTCTTAATAATAATAAAACATTTATTGTAACAATTAATTTAAAGTGTTAACAACGTAATCCTTTGTAATGTCATTTGACATTATTTTGTTCTAATATTTCTAAACAAACACCAATTATATGGAATTAGACTTTTTGGCATATTGTCTTCGTAATGTACAGTAAGCAAATAAAATATCTGCCGACCGTGCATTACTTTCAAAGTACTGTAAGAGGGTTAAATGTTTCGTTTGCTTACTGTAATGTAGCATATACAAGTAAAACTAACGTCAAGGAGAGCCACATCATTCACACTGCACACACATTCAGAGATGAAAATAAAAAGTAGCACAAAAATAAAAATATTACTGCCATAGATATATCTTCCTGTGTAAGAGTTTTAATCTTAATCTTAAAGAGTTTAATACATGTATCCACATAAAATACCAATATTCTAAATTTCATAAGTTTTATTTATTTAAATGCCATTTACAAAAACCGTTAAGTCATCCGTAAAAAATTAAGAACTGGTCTGAATGGGGAAGTCGTTTAGGAATGAGGGAAGCTCTAAAGATGCCGTGTTACCGATGAGTGCTCTAACGACTCAATCTACCCATATTTAAATTGCCCTTTCCGAACGAAACCTCATTACTTCCCGAAATATAACCTCCATGGAGGCCATAAATAACCTAACGGCGCGCATATTTCAAAACAAAAAAAAATAATACATAAAATTTCTTTACCCCACGCGTCTAATGTTGATCCGTGTTTCCATTGTTCTTAATCGTAAAAAACGTCACATGTAAATCTCCGAGCACGAATCCGTTAACACATCAATAAAATCGAAGTCCTATGATATTCAAATTACATCGTATATCTATATATTTGATACAAACACACATTTATACTATTCCATATTACAAAATAATAATTACCACATTTCGTCTGCTGCTCCAAAATGTGAATTAGCCAATAGCTAGTTCACATGCAGGGCGTAATAGTAACGAATGAGTTAGTAGTTAAACGTAAAAAATAACGTTTGCACAAAAATATGTTACATTTATGCAAAATACGATTAGTAATACAGCTGTTTAGATATTTTTAGCAGCTGATTATAAAATAACGCGGTTTTATTATGTGCCTTCTTGAATTAATTAATTTTAAATTATTTTGACTTACCGTTACGCGTTCTTTGCACGTACAATGCCGCTTTTCAAGCTGAATTACAATATATTATATTGTTTTTAAATTTCATTAAAATTAAACATCATATCATTTGAGAGGAACTTCCACTTCATAAAAGTTCCACTGTAGTGATTTTTCAAGTTAGTCTGGAAATCCAGATCCCCTAAAGATTAGGTACATAAACACATTGTAATGATATATCATAAGAGGAGTCGAACATTTACGAAACTAAGAACATTTCTCTTTTGCTAGATGATAGAATATTGAGACGACTTGCTTAGATGTCAGAAGTCCTCATTTCATTTTCTTAGGGAAATAATTCGAAATAAAAAATAAAATGAATCTGCAAAAATCAAAATATTTAATTTAATAAAGTCGTACTCAGGTCAGGTACTCTTTAGATTTATTAAATTTTAGTTTAATTTATTTTAAACGACTGCTTAATGCTTTAAACCATTGCACTACAAAAATATTTCATATATGCAATAATATAATCGTGCGTACGTTCCAAAAAATGCATTCTTTGGTGTGACAATTATTGTGATTGCAATGTTAGACTTTCAAACCAAAAAAAAAAAACAATTCAAAACAAAAAAAGTATAATAAGAAAACATAACAAAATGAGAAAAAAGAAACAATAACCGTACATTTACTTATAAGTACTATTGAAGTAATATACTAAGGAAGTAATGTGAGAGAAACAAAGAAAAAAGACGTGTTTTATGGTCTCGTGTCGGGTGACAAAGGAAACGGGGCGAGTGCGTTCCGCGCATAGATTTTTGCATTATTTTAGTATGCAAATGTTCGGGCGATAGCGAGTCACTGTAAGAGCAATTTAAATTATTTTTTATGGCGCTCGGGTGTATTGAGAGTTCGCCAAGTAACTCGTCTCGGGATTACAGCGACGCGGAATTGCCTCTGTTATTGTGTTCGTGAATTTTGAATGATTTCAAATTTGGAATTATAGAACAGATATACGTTTCGTAAATTACCCACACCAATTTTATTTGTATGACTAAAAGTGTATACTAACTTCAAACCTATTATTGTAGTTGTAATGAAATGCCGAAGTGTAACTAGTGTACATACAAACATATTTAAAAGAAGTATACTAAATTACTAACCTTAAACAGCAAGTTTTTCGAAATATCTGTTTGACAAATGGCAATGACATTCAAATGTCTAATAATGTTTTTTTTCCTGAGTTTGGACTCCTGATAACCTTTGGGCTTCTGAATATATATTGATATCCTTGTAGCCTCTGTGGTGTTAGTAGCCTGTTAGGATTGATTACGTATGGACCCTCGTTTGAATACCGAGTCGGGTAACTACAAAAATGTGTGTCCAATTTCCTTATAAAATGCCCCAGATAAATGAGATTTGCTATGACATTGTGTGTATTGTGTAGTACCTGCTACGAATTTTGGCTGCCCAGTTTTTACCTCTGTCTATTTTTTGGGATACGGGGATTTTTCTTATCTTGTCGATATTACAATTTAGAGCTTCTTCGCCCAAGTATCACTCACGTATTCGAGGAAGGTGATCACTTTTCAGTATACAAAATATTTCCTCTAGAGTATCATACCCTTTCCAATTTTGCATTTACAAAAAGTACAACGTAAGGAAAAATCTGATTAGCTTTGATGATATATTGTTGGAAATTGCTCGCCTTAGTGTTCCTAATTTGAATATTAGACGCGTTATTGAAAAGAAAACTTCGAACGGCCCTCTGAAGGCTTTTAATGGTTATTGCTCCTTCCCTATCTCCTTACGAAAAGTATTATCTATGGTTCAGGTGCTACTGAGGATATATTTCATATTTATTGGTAAACGATTAATTTTGCTTCCCTTTAAACCGAGTTTAAAAGATGATGTTATTAAGATCTTTTTCGTATACGTGTTACGTGATTATTCAGTTTATAACAATTAGGAGATAGTGATTTTCCTATTTTCCTTGAGAAGGTGGATCTTAATTCAGAGATAGTTCTATAAATTTGATCAATGTCTGAATAGTAGGTTTTGAATTATATTTAAAAATATATTTTTTTTGGAAAATGAGTTAAAGACTTTTTTTATCTTAAAATAAATCATAATAATAGTATTCTATCATTTTTGTGTCGGACGATAAAGCAATGAATTATTTAATTTAATTATATTGTGTCAATGTAAATATTGTTGCTTATCATCTATTTAGAACGCGTTCCTAATTCAAATAAAATATTGAACGGAAAAGGATATGATACTGATTCTAAGTTCAAATGAAATATCGCAATACAATTGATAATATTTGAAAGAGTACAATGGTGCAATTGATTTGAAAAATATTGTGACATAATATGTGTATTGTAATACAATAACTCTTTATTATATACACATAATGTAAAGAATATAGATACAAATAGGTATTTGATATTTACAAGATTAAACTATACACAAACTCAGCGTAGCGTACTTAAAGCGTTAGAATAGTAATATCATTTAAGACAATAGTTTTGGTAGCTACCTATGTTATATATAAAAATCAATTGCTGTTTATTAGTGTCGCTTAAACTCTTTGTCGCTATAAAATTATTTGTGGAAGTCCAGGGATTCGTTTAAACCTGATAATAAACGATAAGAAAAAACTAGAAAGTCAAGAAAACTAAGAAAGGAAACATTTTACGTTTTTCCTTACAATCAGAATGGGTAGAACGAAGGTTGCCGGGACAGCTAGTATAATATAAAGCATATTAATTGGTGCTCTATAAATATTTATTTGTTAATTACTTTCTATACCATTTTGCAACCCACATATTAACTCCACTAGGCTATGTCACTGTCACGAGCTTTCCACGGCTGCCATAAAATAATAAATGTTACTTTATAACACCAGTCGAAAATTGAGATGACAAAAATATCCTCCTCTAAAAATTATATCACGAGCATTCTTTGTAGTCCGCCCGAAATAGCAACGATAAAAAAATTATGTTCGCATTAATGAAATGTGAACGAAGCGAACAAAATTATCTTCTCACAGAGATATGTGTCAAATGAGACAGCGATATTGCGACTTCTTTGATGGATACTCGAATAATATTAATTATTAAAAATGTGCTATTGCTCTCAGATTTTTTAAATAAATATATCAAATTATACCTACTAGACGTTATATTCATTTTAGACTAATTGACGTTATTACGTTGCCCTATTTTAACTATGAATTGTATTAAATTTTTAAATACTAAGAACGATCTCCTGGTAATATCTAACACGACAGAAAAAGAAATCGATATCGATTGGCATAGATATACAATATAAGATACACCTATAGTACATAACACAGAACAATATTACTCACAGACTAAAGCCCGGTGAAGTTGTAAAAACCGCGAGGTTGGCAACGCATTAGTCATTCAAACAAAAAAAAACAAAAAAAAAAAAATTACTCACAGAGTACATAATTATAATATGAATTTGACAGCTGTCAAACGTTAAATTAACGTTTGGAATAACTATATTTATACAGACTAAAGACTAAGGTACTTATTTAGTTGTATTAAAAAAACATGCGTCTCAACTATGTGTTATTCAAAACTTGATACTTGTATAACTACGCGTCGAAATTACACACTTTTTTATTGATCACGTCATATGATAAATATTAAGTGATTTTAATTATGGTTAAAACAAAATAAACTATTTGTGTTTATTTTCCTATTAAAAGAAATAAATTAGCCAAAGAAATAATTGACATACATCAATTTGTATATTTATCCAGATATATCTGTTTGGCTGTATGGAGTCATAGACAAAAGTTAGTGGATGGTAATAAGAATTCAGTACTTCCGTATTACGTATTAAAAAGTATCATTCAACAATACAAGGGTCGCCCACGTGGTACAGATGCTTACGAATTATGTATGTTAATGTATCTGATCCTTCCGTCAGACCACCCCTCGATGTCGCGCCTTTATCCTGGCCAGAGACGAAACCCGATTATTTGTGAAGTGTTCTTTATCATAAAAGTTTTTACCGATTTTTTTTGGTTAAGTAACACACCATTTGTTTATCATATTAATTTTATTAGAATATGTCTCTGTCTTAATTAATGCGTTTATTTCCGTATTTAAGGATTTAGGCAGCCAATGAAATTGCACATAAGGCCCTTAGTATAAGACAACGACGCACGTATAACATCTACTTTGTCTTTAAGCTACGGTTGTCTACCTTATGGAAACATGTTCTTGTTCGTTTCCGTATGCCATTAAAAATATATGTTTTAGGAGAATAAGGCAATCATCCAAATTTAGCCCAGGTGATACCAACATATCTCAATGGCTAGTACATTTTTTAGTATGTGAGTTGAAGACTAGTGCTTGAAAAAGTCTGAGGTACAGGTCACCAGCTTCCCTCGCAGATGTAAACGCACACACATCGAACTATTAGCGTTATTACACACATTACACTATACTTACAAATTAAAATAAAAACGAACTAAAACATGATTTGACAGAATAATGTTATACTTACTTAAATATGTGTGTGTCTGTAAATGAATGTATGTAAGTGGATTGTGTTTGAAAATGTGATGAATATATTTGTGTGCGTGCTTAAATGTGTGTGAATTTTACAGTTATACCTTTTATTAAAAGTGTGAGTGTGTTTACGTTTGTTATACTTTTATTATTAAGTATGGTTATACTTGTAGTAATATATGTATTTTATGTGCTCTTGAACATTTCTTCTCTTGTTCAGCTCGTTTTAAATCCTTACGTTGCTTTTCAATACTTTAAAATTCCTTTATTTATATTTTAAATTGTATTTAATATTTTTGCACAAAAACATTAAAGTAATATTACTATATTAGGTATATATTAGGTTAGGTATGTATTAGGCTATATTAAGTATGTATGAGGTATATAATTTATAAATTTTCTTATTAAAATAGTCGATAACGTGAACTAGTTGTAGATTGAACTCGTTCATAATAATAAATTTGCATCTGATAGATATTTTTAATGTACCAGTATGTTTCAAAATTGCAATGTATTGATATGTTGGAATCGCGTTGAATGACCGACTAACCTTCACAGAATTTATCTCGAACATTCTGGCTGCATGCCAAATATTACAAAAATATTTTGCTCTATTTCTTTCATTGTGCACAAGAATCGATCGCGATCAATTCTAAAATCAAAAATTCAAATCAACTGTCGCGACACGATGCCTAATGAGCCAATAACTCTAGAAACAATGGCCGCGTGGGTGTTCCAAATATGAAATTACCACAGAATATTAATGTAGCACTTATTTAAATATCCCATAATTCATATTTAGAAAATGGGCAAGCGTGAACATAATCTTAGTAAATATTTTGAATTTGGAAAACACGTCTTATTTTGATGAGTCACACTGCTGGAAAACACAGAAAATGCTGTACATGGTAGGTTATTATTATTATTTATATTTGTCGTGTTGTGTAGAATTTCTTTTTAATAATTAATAATATTTCATATTTTGTTTTCAACATTAATTTTATAATTAATTACATTTTGTTATTTTGTATTTTCGGCATTTGTTCGTTATTTACTTTCAAATTCTCAAACTGCGCCTGAACTAAACAGGTAACATAACTTTTTGCATTTAAGTAATCATTTGTTATTACAATACAAAAAAAGCAAATTACAATGCGGTATCGTGTTAAATCATTAATTCTCCTAACAAATAAAAAAACTAATGATCTAATCACCAAGCGATGATGGTTTTTTGTTCCTAATTTGAATTATTGAAGGCACTGTGACTGTGACAGCTTCGGTTTTTTTGTTCCATACATCAGAGTACACCTTTAATCGCTCTGTATTCAAATTTAGAACAGATTTTTTAAGAATTATAAATATTGTTTATGATTTTTGTCCCCCGTGCGCGCTTTATTACCATTTCCGGCTGTCAACAATTGTGAATGTAGCGCCGATGATGTAGGACAAATGCGCGCGAGTAATACAATGCTGTGTTTTGTTTTTTTAGCATGGCATGAGCTGTCAAAGCGTGAACGACAATCTGCCGTGGTGTTGCTAATAAAAGATAATTTAAATTTTTACTAGTGTAATAGAATTTGTAAGTTTTTTGCCAAAAAAGCTTAGCATTTAACATTCATTGTTCTTGATTTACCTATGTTACCTTTTAAAATACTCGTCTGAGCTGATATGAAGCGTCTCTCTACTTAGTTAGCTTATAAATATGTGTCAGTGCGATATTGATAACATCTTATCTGTGTGTTGGTGTAATTTCTTAGAAAATTTTGACATCCGCAATGCTTTGTTTATAGAAATATTGTCATATTGTATGGTCCCATACGTCTAGTCT
Source organism: Calephelis nemesis (assembly GCA_002245505.1). Lineage (NCBI taxonomy): Eukaryota > Metazoa > Arthropoda > Insecta > Lepidoptera > Riodinidae > Calephelis > Calephelis nemesis. The sequence goes on from NJDD01000542.1 coordinate 487,860, forward strand.
GTTTCGTGCTAGGACATTTTAAGACTAGTTGTACTCGTACAACAAATTTGAAAAAAATATAAGATGTAACTGAATATCCAATTACCTACTCAAGAGTTTTTACGTGTATTGCGTGCATACTATAAATATACACGTGTGAATAAATGCTATGGCCTTACCATACGTGTGCGTAATTTTAGTTTATATGATCTGTACTTACCTTTTTATTTTATTGTCTATTTTATTGCCTACTTATTTTATAGCTTATGATAAAAGTGTGAGATTGTGTTAGTTATAGTTTAGTGCTTTGAGGGAATTACACTGCAATGAAAAATTAAATATAAAGCCAGGATGGCTGAGTGAGCATGTATGAAAACTGACATGGATATATACATCTGGTAGCCCATATAGGTAGGTTACTTTTATATTTTAATACAGTCTTGGGATATATTTCCATGCATCAAGTCACAAGCAATAACTAACATAATACAAAAGAAAACTAAATGTCAAATGTTCGAAGAATCGGAATTCATACAAAAAAGTAATGAGTGGTTTCGATCGAGGAACAAATCAGAGGAATGGCGGGTTTCTTTGTCTTGCGCCTAATGAGTTTTTAAGTCGATTATGGCAATTTTTCATAGAAAAACGCCTGTAGTGATGTATCGGTGGGATCAATCACTGTTACCCACAAATTGCTCTGCGGGCATATCGGATCCGAATAAATGACCTCGATTCTTGATGGAGAGTACTTATTTTAATACACATTTCGGAGTTACACCCAGTTTTTACGCCCAAGAGTCTACGGTTTTTTGTACATTTTTTATGTTGCTTAATAGCGAATATGCAGATGGCTTTTCTGTTGGTAAAAGACAACTCTACTATCTCATAACCGGCATTAAAAACATAAAACTACCAACTACTTTACCTTCTAGCACGGAACATGATAATGGCGTGATATGACGGTTGGAATAAATATGGTGGTAAATTAAATATGTACCTACTTGTGGAATCAACTAATTACGTAAATTAATGTAAAATTATATTAGATGATAGGGTCGTCATGTCCCCGATAATACAATGCTTCACATGTGTATTAATCTTGTCATAACTTAAAGATTTTCAAACATATTTAGATGCGACTAAGGGTTAAAGTCTCTAGTCGAATTACCTAGCTGTATTTTCAAATACGTGCAAAACAACACGAAAAAGTGTTAATTTTTAATTCTTCAGTAAACTTTTCGAGGTTTTTAAGAACGTCAAGCAAATTTGTTATTTGCATCGCTACGAAATGTTAAATGGACATAAATAGAGAAACATGAAGGCACTCTAGAGTTTGCAGATTTTACTTTTACCATGCACACTTGTTTTGTTCTACTATTACAACATTACTAGCCGACCTGGCGAACTTCGTATCGTTTCATATTGACAGTTAATAAGAAAAAAAATAAAGTACCTATTATTTTCCCAATTTCTTGCAATTTTTCCAGTTTTTCTCTTCATACGAACCTTTTCCAGACCATAATTATTATATATATATATGTAAATAATGCAATAAAAAAGAATAGGTAAGAAAAATGATCTATTCATTCAGGCGTGTCGCGATAACCATGGAGCATTCATTTTTATATATAGAACATGATATTATATTAATCGGCAAACAATTTTAAAAAAGAAGTAGATGTCAGAGAACACTTTTTTTAAATACGAACCTATTAAAAACAAAAGTTTTTATAATGTACTTCATCTAGATAATAATAATTATTTATGTACCTGCTAAATATGCTTTTAAAAGTTCTTTATTCAAATTGAAAACGATGTTACGATTGGCAAGATTGACGTCATACCTACGCATAATGGCGGTAAAATTCTATTTTTAAAAAATATTGATGTAAATAGCCAGGGTTGTATTTAAATATTAAAATGCCGATACTTCAATAACGGTAGGGGCTAATGTGCGAATTAAGGCGAAATAAACTGTTAAAAGCTTGCCCGGAACTGTCCGTCACGTTCCATATTCATCAGCCAATAGCTGAATGGCCGTATTGTTTTAAAATCCGAACCCGTAATGAACGTTGTAGTTTTTTTTCAAAATTATTAATCGGTCTCTTTCACTTCATTTGCTGCTCGGAATATCGGTTTAGGGTTCAGTGTTTTCTTTGTGCCTGCATGGTTTTTATAGTTAGATATTTTTCTTTCTTGATTGTATTTAGAACATACCAAGAGCAGTTTATTTTTAACTTCTTTTTGAAATATAACTAACACTTGAATTATATAAACTTTTTTTTTATATGGGAACAAACTCTGACTTTCGGTACTAAGTTCCTAATAAGTTCAAAATTTAAGGACGTAGGTACCTAGTTCGAGGTAAAGCTACCTACATTAAACATATTAAATGCCTGTAGGTGCATTTTAATAGCAGATAAACCTTACATCATTGCAATTCGTGAATATCATAAGGATTTAAAACGACTGGAATCTAATCCAAAGGATTTTTGATTTACCACAACATAAAAAAATGAGCACATAGCTGTACTATAAGGATGGAAAAAAGTCCATATTTATAATGCAAAAAGTTTCAAATTACAGCTATGGACCCACTTTGCTAGTCACCTGAAAGTGCATTTGAATAAAAAGGAACTTTTTAATATGCAAAAATTATTTTAAGTACATACTTTTGTAGTTATAAAATGTTGCTTAACCTATTTAGAAAACGACGTTACAATTTACGTTTTTAAAGTAATAGGTACGTATATTGTGTCTTTCACATTAGACATCTTATACTAAAAGACATATTTTTAGATGATAATTAATAGGAAGTAATTACGTCCCCTCTCGATAATAGTTCTTTTAACACTTTGGTCTTGACAAGCTTTTAATATTCTTCAAGAATTGAGTCCGAGGTGATTGGATTTGGCTAAAACGAAAATTAAAATTTTGGTGAGCCTTGAAATTAATGACTCAATTTGTAGTGGGGATTTTATTGACGTTAAAAACGTTTTTACTGAAGTGATTTGTAGAAAAAATATTCAGATAAAGCACACGTTAAGTAATAACAATTAAACATATTACGATTGCCCGTGATTGTACCTACCTAATTAACAAGGTTGATTTAAGTATTTTTGTTTCGACGTTTTTTGCAAAAAATTTTGACTTACAACCTTATTAGTGGCACAGCCATTGTCAATGGCTAATATTAAGTTATGTTTTTTTCAATAAATATATTGTTTTGTTTATGAACAAAATCGTTCCGATTTACTCTTGGCCGTTCTTTGATTCGAATATTAAACATCGACCACCGAACCTATTCGAAATTCAAAATACAAATTAAAGAATGGTGCGAGCGAATTTGTTTATTCGGCTTTAGTTTATTGTTTTAAAAAAGGAATTGTGTTAGAACACGCTCTGAAATTCAATACGAATTAACGAGAGCGATTTGAATTGAATGTCAACGTTTTTTAAACCACCCTTACGAGTGACGTTGACTTCCTATACATACAGCCTATAAGTTGAATTTATTGGTAGGTATAGTTTTGGTACATAACGCATTGTAGGTACATAGTATTTGATGCCAAATTTAAGCATGAGCTTTGAAGAATGAGGCATTGAAGTTTCTTGGTGGTTAGTGTCTTAGAAACAGCCAGATATAAAAGAAATTGAGTAAAATGTTAGAAAAAGAAAGAAATATGATATCTACTGTTTCCAGGCGAGGTTAGTCATAGTCGTCAGTAGGTAAGAGGAAGAAGCGCTACATATTTGATAGTCATCTAGAAGTAGTTATGAAACAAGCAAGTTACATTAAAAAATACCTAGTAACCAAGTACCCAGTAGTACCTAGCAAAACTAAATAAGCAAATTTAGAAAAACTACCAAGTAGGTACCTGCCTGATTTGAAGTCATCCCACCTCTACTCAAAGATGTATTTGATGCACATACCTGCAAAAAAATCAGACATTAATATTTAACTGCTAAGTGGTAAGTAGGTAGCGGTTAGATTGGTAGGTAGGTATATACCTATTTACTTCAGGAGCGAGGAAATTTGGGACGTTACTTAAAAAAAAACCTTTTGTTCGTGATGTTTATGTTACCAGTAACAAATAAGTGATTGTACTTAATCTTACCGTATGCATACGAGTACATAAGCATCTGTAGGTACATGTATTGTAGGTATATAACTTCTTTGTATATCTATCTAGGCGTTCAAAAAAATATAGGTAGGTACTTGTACCCACGACTTTGTACAAATTACAATGCTGGATAGTAGCTCGCCTAAATTGATACCATTGTTCTACATATTCCGTAAATTATAGCGCCAGTGCACGCCATTGTCGTATTCTATGCTAGAGCGTAGGGTAGCCGATTGACTTGCACATTTGACCTAAGTTCTCGTACTTATGTACGATTAAGCGTCTCTAACATCTTTGGTGACTGTAACAGACGGTTTTCTCTTAGGTACTATCAGGTGAGTCTTCTGCCCCATCCTCAGGTTGGCAACGCACCATTAACATCTTTGAGCGATGTGTATTTTAATAATGATATCCATCTGTTTGTTTGCCTTTACAATTTTAAAAAAGTAGAATTAAAAATAAAATACATATGACAAGAGGTCCTAGAGCGTGCTTATCTCAATATGCTTAAAGGAAGACCTGAATAAGGTTCCATGAATTAGAAAGAAAACCTTATATTCACATAAGACTTGGGCGTGCCTCTTCCTGGCACGCCTTGCGAAAAACTCTCGTTCCGTATCATAAAGTTCAGTTTCCAATAACCTTTATCGGCCTTCGATCGGTTCCGAACGCCCTCACTATCTTACAAGATATCTAGAACGCCTTCTTAAAAACACTAAAAAAGTTATTCTCAACCTTATTTCATTATAATAAAATGGTTTATTGAACACGTGTGGGTGCTGTGAAATATATTGATGCGATATCGGTTTTCCATTAAGGTGTGTTATAGAAATTCGACCTTATTGTAATATGAAAGAGTGTATATTTCAGTGAGATGGTGTAAGGAATGTATTGACGTCTTATCGGTGGTAATGTTGTCCTTTTCGCTTTCACGGCAATTCAATATGTGCATCCTTATCGTCGCAAGATAAAGCAAGATTTCTTTGTATGTCCGCGCATTCATTTTTTAAAAGCAAGCTTTTAAGGTTTCATTTCGGTAAAGGTCGTCTTTACCTTACAATTCTGTTTTGAAATAATATTACTGGTTTCGGAATTCTTTATACTAAATGAAACAAATATATTATACCTAGTTAAAATAGTTTTGATACTTCAAGTTTTTGATTCAGTTTTTTGTTAGTTGGTGATACTATTCACATATAGTACACACACATACATGTATTTATCATTCAAACGTCATTCAGTAGCTGTCATAAGTATCGTGTGGAACTCTTGAAATTTTCACAAAATTTTGCATTTGTAATAGGTATATCTATTTAATACCAATTACCAATATTGGATACTCCTGCCATAGTTTTATTTCGGTTTTATTACGAAGTCCGGGGAAGTTGTAAAAACCACAAGGCTAGCAACACATTAGCAATTTTAAAAAGAGGTTTCATTTATTTGTTTTTATCTCTATACAGTAATGTTTATTATTGACATCAATGTGTTTCCTATTTCTTCCAAATCTATAAAATTAGGTGTTTTTAATGACCAAGTAACGTTATCTAATAAATCCTTCTTCTAGATATTTATAATATACATATCGTCACGCCAAGTCCTTAGCTATGTAGGCAGAAAGTATCGGGTGCAAATGTCACTTTTTTTACAGACTTGTTTGGCTTTTTTCACAATCATTACGATTTTCATAGAAAGGTCAGTTAAGATCGGAGCGATTTGGTCATGTAATGGCAACTAAGGTCTTCCCGGGTATAACTACATCCCTCCACATTCGCATTGTAGGATAGGTACCTACCTATCTACCTGTTTCGTCCATTTTCTGTCTGCCATTATATCCACGTCATGACCGACACAACGGGGCATGATCTTTATGATGTTAATAAGTTTTTCTTTAAATCCCACTTTCTCTTTGATCTTGTTGTTGCGAATGGTATTACCTACTGTATTTTTCTAAACACTGTTTTATAGCAAACTATTAATTGAAGCGCATTTAAAATGCTAATTGGCATCTCCGGCTTGCCGTGTTTTTTGAACATCGTAAAAATTGTTCCAGTGCACTTGCACTATCTACACATACATACATATCTTCACTCCAAGTCCCTTACGGGGTAGGCAGAGACTATCAAGTGCCAGATTTCACGATCCTGACAAACCTGTCTAGCTTCTTTCACATTCATTCCCACATTTCACATTCATTTCACTAGATTCGCAAGTATCTAATAGCGCTTATTAATTAAATTAACTAGAATCGTAATATATAGGTACAAATATTTATTTATTTTTAATAAATAAGATGTAGGGCTATGGAATTTATAACCATATTCCAAAGCCCATTAAGTTACACTAATGACAAAATTAATGAACCTATTCATCTATACAAAAAAGTACGTAAATATGTCTGCATTCAGATCGTAATAATAAATATCCATCCCGTAAGGAAGTGCAGTAAGTCAAAATTAAAATAAATTATTCATTAATTCTGTACCGTCACACGAATGTATTTTATTATGTTATGTTTTATCAATGAATGTTGTTTTAAAGCAGTCGATGTTATTTCTGTCCGTCTAGAAATATCCCAAACATAAATATGATACATGTGGCATGGTATCTCAATCGTGAGATTTGTTTCCCCACAGATGTACCGATCGAAACTATTTTAATTACGTGTTTATTTCTACTTTTATACACTATTGAATATAAACTTTGACAGATGAAGTTTTCTATTTTTTGTTTCGTTTTTTTTGTAATAGAAAAGCAAAAGCAAACGCTTTTTCGTGAAACAGTAATACAAATATGTTTTTGTCGGATTTGTTAAACATAATCGAGATTTCGAAATGTTATTATCAGTGGCGAATTTTAAATAAATATTTGTTTTATGATATTTGTATTTTTTTTGTTATTATATTAACTACTTAATTCGAAATTTAATAATTAGAATATTATGACCATATGATTTTTGAATTTGATGTTGTCCTTGTCCTGTTGTGTTTGTTGTCCTTTAGATATTAATATGTAATTTTTTACAATTTAATTACTAAAATGTTAAAATAATTGAGTGTCTGAACGATAAGGCGATTATTCGATTTATTTTTCGATTATATATTATATATTATATTATTCGATTTTATTATTCGATTATATTATTCGATATCGAATTATTCGATTATAAACAGTTCAGTTCAGTTTTAGTAATTCTGTAAGTATTTATTTAATTTATTTTTACTTGTAGACATGTCTACATAATAATATTAAGTCAGTTACACTGACATACCCATAACATAAACGTATTATAATTAGGGATAATATTAATTTAGAATTCGGTGTTTTTGTTTAATTTGACAAAAGAGAGAGCGAAAGTAAAACAGAAAATAGAATTTTATTATTGTGCTCAAATCCAAAAACGTCATAATTCAAACACCGTCTGTAAAACAGATAACAAACAAGATGTTGGTATCTAATAAATCACTGTATGAATATATTTGATGATGTTATAGATACAGACAATATTAAAATAGCAAAGAAACGTGTGCTAAGGAAATCCTGTCTCATAATAGCAATTAATGTAAATCAATAGTAAGAACTGAGTGAATGCGAAATAAGCCAGACAGACAAAAACCTAACGACCTACGATACGAATCTAGACGAACGTTTTTATTGGCTTCATACACGACTCCATAGAAATGCAACACCGCTCTTGATTATCATTAAATTATTTTAAATGCAAAACGCGTTCACATCATATATTTCATATTTATAATAGAGATTATTTATAAATGATTAAGTCTACATTAGAGTAATAATGTCAGTGTTTAATTTAGTTGAAGATCGTGACGTTATACGATTAAACGTAGTAATTAATAAAATCTAGATCTCTTACTGCAGAGAGGTTATTTGTTCAAAATCATTTTTTATTATGTTATAGGTTTTAAAAATCATTTGTTTTGAGACATACCAATCCCATCGAATAATTTCCAACTAATCACATATCATGTCCTTTTAAAAAGTAAGATTTTTTTATATAGTTATTACGCTATGATTATAGTTATTGTGAATTAACTGATTTAGTTTTATGTCAATTTGAAATTTGAACAAAACAAACTTTACAGTAATAATATTTTTCATTTTGAGCAAGTAAAGGTTTAGTTCTGTTAAATAATAGTTATTTGATTTTCACCTCCATAATTAGATTTTTTGTTACAAATTACAGACTTCACGTTGGGACTTTCAGCATTTTTTCGTTACCAAATATGCTTATTTAAGTCATTTTGAGTTATTGAGTCAAAGATTTGCATCTTTGACTCAATAACTCAAAACGACTTCAGGTATCTTAAACAAGAGAATTTGGCAAAATTTTGTGCTAGTCTTATCTATTACCTACTTATTCAAAGTTCACGGAGATCAGTTAGCACTCTATCATCTTTCCGACAATGACGTGGACGACTTCTTGTGAAATGTTACTATTAAAGAAGACGTATTTTATTTACATTTTTGTTACTAGATTTTGGCGTATGTGCGGTGTATAAATATTTTTTTAATATCAAAAATAAATTCAGTCAATGACAAGAATTACAATGAATACATACATATTACATACACACATGCCTACACGTCAAGTCCCTTACGGAGGCAGAGTATCGAGGGAGAAATCCCACGATCCTTGCAGATCTTTCTGGCTTCCTCCACATTAATTTCTTTTTTCATAAAACACACTAGTTTCGAAGAATCTCGACACCTCGGATAGTACCCGAGCGATTTGACCGCTGAATTATAATGTGTGTAAAATAAAATTTCAAATCTTTTCTCATTTGACAAAGCTCGAGTTGTTTTATATCGTCGTTTGTTTGAGCGCTGCAATTTTAGTGATCAAGTCGTATTTGACAAATTCTTTTTACGTGAGATAGTCTAATTCTAGAGGCTATTTAATTTAGCAACTCTTTACGAGTTTCAGAAGCTTGAGCTTGTGTAGGGAACAAGGGTAATAACCGAAGTGACATAACCATTATTTACGATTTTTTTATATACATATATATTGCAATACTAAAAATATTAGTCTAAGTAATGACCTATTACAGCTATAATTAATTTTTCATAAACACTTAAAGTCTTGAGTAACCATAGTCTTAAGAACGTAAGAGGTTATATGACATAATATGAGAAAAAATCCCTATACAAGTTACAAGAAATTGAATCTGACCGAAATGCTACTATATGCTTGTATTTTGGGTGTTAGTCAAAGTTTCCAGTGAACAGAAATACATAAATAGATACTAGAATAAATTTAATAAAAACACCTAGTGGTAGATTAATAAAATGTTGACGCGCACAAGCACCACTTGTAGGTCAGCAGGAATCGTGACTGCCTACCCCGTAAAGAATTTGGAGTGAAGATATGTAGGGGCTTAAAAAGCCACCGGACTTTGCTCCTAATCTTCAAATCTAGAAAGAGTACAGACTCAAACTCTTTAGTCGTAGCTTAGTAATAAAATTGCAAAAGCAGAAAAAAACATGATAGGGTTACCTATTCAGAGATTGTGATCCCATCTATATTGGCAATATCATGATTCAGTTGTAACATTAATAAGTAATATCCGTTAACTATACATTCAATACACGTGTCGAAATTGAGATGAGCGAAAATAAACCTTATGCTCACCTGTTTGAGTTGAAAATGATTCGATTTATATCGTTTTTTTTTTGGTTTGAACACTTGTTTGAAATGGTCAATAATAAGGGTAAAAAATGGAACAAACCTAGTTATTATTCGACATCATTAATTGCAGATTTGTATATGACGCCGTGTTGGTCCTGGCTTCTTTGCAGAATAGACCATCTGCCTTTCTGCTAGGCAGCTCGTAAAAGGCGAGCATAGTAGGTATTATCGTCACTATGACACTGACACTGTGACATCTGACTAGGTGGTAGAGTTTTCACAGTGACTCGGCTGGATCGGTACCACCAGCTTTCCTATTCCTGCCGCCATGACGTCAGTGCTTGCAGTTGACGTGTTCCTGTTCGGATGATAAGGTAGTCGGTATACTCACTTTTGCTCAAGGCCTAACATCCCGGCCTCGTGTTGGCAACGCACCATAACCACCTTTGGTGTCTCTAGGCCGTGAAAATTTCTTACCATCAGAAAATCCGCTTGTCTGCCTTCCAATTTTTATCCAATCCATTCCAATCTTTATTTTACAATATGGCACCTGTTACTTGCCATTTTGGAATTTGGTAAATTTAGATATTGCCTTATCTTTAGTGTTACTGGCACACTTGAAATAAGGTTTAGATTTTAAGCTAGAACGTATTTATTATACTTATTTAAATTGTTTTGAACTCAGACGAGTTTTAATCTTCTTCCTACATATTTTTCTGAAATACCTACTAAAGAACCAAATATTTTTTTTATAACATAGTAATGTGAAAGTATATTAAACCTAAAAAAAGTTGAGCTTAGGGTTATGTTTATGCTAAAAAACCTTAAAATAATATGTCACATAACGTAATATTAAAACTTAACATTTAAGTAACTTTTTTAAGCTCATTACTTCGTTTTCAAGTTCTAAGACCAAATTTATTCATAAATACATCATAACGGTATAACAAACAAACAGTGAAGTTAAACTAACCAACAGTTAACCCAGTAACTATTGACCCTAATTAAGGCGATGGGCCGCGGCAGGAAACACCAGTAATCCGGGATTATTCTGTTAAAACACCTCTTGACCGGCCGTTGGACATATTAACCCGAAACGTTTCATAATTGTCCAAACTTCAAACCGAGCTTGAACTTTCAAATACGGGTTTTTTTGAAGTTCGAGTTTTAAATCTAAAAAATATTTTTACTTTCCTATCACCGAAGAGTAACAAAACCAAGGCACATACGATTAGGCGAAAGTAGGTACTTTGTCCCATAAAATGATAAGTGGCACACCTATTGCCAACCGGGTGTTTAATCCAATCCCAAGAACGTTGTTTTTGATAAAAAACTAAAAAAAAACGTGAGTTGCCCAACTCGGAAATCGAACCAGAACGTCATGTGGTCAACGCCTACATCGGACCTCTAGTCCACAGACATGATGACAAAGAGCACTTTTCTGATCCTCGCTGCTTGCTTGCTGATCCAGATCGGTAACACAGTCTTGCCCATGCCTATCATAGCGTCAGTCATTGTCATAAGAGAAATGTAAGATATATTATATACTAATTGTAATATTTTTTTTCATGTTTTAGGAAGGCAAACGAGCAAACGGATTTCCTGTTGGTAAGAAATTCACGCCGCCTAGAGACACCAAAGCTGGTAATGGTGCGTTGCCAACCTGAGGTCAGGATGTTAGGCCTCGAGCAAAAGTAAGTTTACCGGCTACCTTACCCTCCGAACCGGAACACGTCATGACGTTATGGCGGCAGGAATAGGTAAAGCGGTGGTACCAATCCGTGTGAGTCGCTGCGAAACTGTACCACCTAGTCAGATGTCACGGTGTTAGTGACGGAAGCCTATGCTCGCTTTTACGAGCTGCCTGGCACAAGAAGGCAGATGGTTTATTCTACAAACGAGCCCGGACCAACACGGGGAAGCCCGTGTTGTCCGTGTGTGTAATATGTATATATAATATATGTATTGTACATTTTATGATTTATATCTCATAATATTTTGTTATTTAATATAATTATTCATTTAAGAAAAACGAGCTTGACTTTCTTTCGCCGGATCTTCTCAATGTGTGGCCGCGATTCCGATCCGATGGTAGTTTATAAAAAACTCGACGCGCACAACTGCTATTTGTATGGTCAAAGTGATTTTTTTTTCTGATTTGATTCATATTGTTTTCTGTATGGTTAGTAGCTGGTAAACTTACACATGAGAACAGCCACAACATAAGGAAGAAAACGACTCTCTTAATGACAAGTGACTACTTGATAAGACATAACAGTGCATTGCTTACTTTAAGCTCCCACGTCCCACTCCCTAGAAGTTTTTTTCAGCTGTATCACCCTCCAAAGTTTTAAGCATGACGTTATACTGGTAGAAAAGAAAAGTTTATTTAGACTTTTCGGTGCGACAAAAACATATATTAATAGTTTCTTATAGGAACTCACAAATATTCAAATCGCATGTAACCCTAGCTATAAGGGGTGCCCCAGGAGGGCAAAAGATCGAAGGCCGGACTTCCGGGCAGGCGCCCTCAAACCGATACTATGAAGTATTTATTGAGTTGCGGCTAACCAAAAGTATTTTATTGTGGAGTTGGACCCTTTCTCCTCACAAGTGTCAATTTGCCATGGGAATATTAGTTTTATTACCTAGAAATAGAATTTATTTTACCGTACGTACTTTATACAAGGTGCTATAATAATTAGAGTTGTTTTCGTTACTAAGTGTAATGCGATAATTTGAGTTCACTGTGGATTTATAATGGTTTATTTTAATATTAAATTAATTGGTCATTAAATAATGGTATTAAGAATCGTGCTTATTAAACTTGGTATTTCAAGAGTATAGGTGACTGACTGACTGACTGACATATCACCGCACAACTCAAACAACTGAACAGGTTGAGCTGAAATAGCTGAAATAGTTATTATGACATGGGAATTCGTAAAAAAATGTTTGTAAAAATTCAACCTTAAAAGGGTAAAATGGGGAACGAAATTTTGTATGAAAGCGTCAATTTCGAAGTTAGATGTTCGTGACGTAATTTGGCGCGGGTAGTCTGCGATCAGGAGGACATAGACTTCTTTTCCCTTTATATCAATGAGCTCGGGAGTTGCCGAATCTACGGGCAATTCCTAGTTCCTATATCTTAAGCAATCAAAAATATCTAAAAACCTGTGTCTGTGTGTCAAGATATCTAAGATTTATTTGTTTCATTTTATGAAGTCGTAAAATGAGTAATCATTGAAAATGATAAGAATGCAATAGAGATGCTTCTGAACCCAGTTCTTCTCTTTTTTTTGTCGATTTACCTGTTTGATATCATATCAAAAACGACTAGACTAATGACGAAAACCTGGTTTTTCTAATTTTCATATAAAAAAATGTTGCTCGGTATTGGATATGTGCCCGGTTGGCGATAGGCCGGCCACCTATCACATAGTGGGACTAAGTATCTTTGGCTAGTCGTAGGTTCCCTGGTTGTGCCTTCGCCTATCTTTTCGAGGATATGGGCGTGTAGATACTTTTTTTACGAGATTAATTTTAATGATCTTTGAGTAAAAGTTATGGGACAATTTATATTAAGGAAGACTTACAGTATGTATCTAAGTATTGTTATAAAATAAGTCACAAAGATATCTCAGGCTTGCAAACTGGCGCACCGCGAGTATAGACAATATTTAATATTTCTAGGTAAAACGGTCATTTGAGCGTAGACAGTAGTTTATATTTCTAGGAACAAAGGTCATTTAGATAAGTGCTAGGATTTTGCTTGAGGAAATAGAGCACAGAAAAACTCATTTCAATAGTATTAAATATCTTTACACTCAACACTAATGGCGTAATCGAAGAGTGTAAAAACAACAGGTGTCAGCAGTCAAACCAGCGACAGGGACGCAGCGCATCTGCTGTCTATTTTAGTACTCCTCCGATGACGTACCGGCTTTATAATTACGAAATATCAATGACAGATAGTACCCCTAGCATTAACATATACCGACTACTCAAATCACGACTCTGAATAAAAGTGAAGCAGATTGTAGAACAGTAATCTGGTGGTATGAGAGTACACAGCGTTCATAAATATCAAATAAACATGCTAAGCGTATTCCTTAATTTACACTACCCGGAATAAGACTATCGCTGGCACTGATATTATGGCGGTAAGCTGCTATTACGCTGTAGTAAGCCATAACTATATTTGTGTTCTTATTACTCAGGACTAATAAGCTTGAATTAAAAAATTAATAGCTCCCTGCAAAACTTGCCGGTGTAGCTAAAAACCATCTCGATTATATCCGTTTTTAAACGAAAAAATACACATTGCAATCGATCCATTCGTTTAGAAGTTATGAAGGCATAGACAGATACACACTACACAGACGAGTCAAATTTTCAACAACCTTCTTTTCCACTTGGGGGTCTAAAAGCATGTTCTCAAGATCGACGAATCAATAATGTCTTCTACTAAAGTGTGTCTATGACTAATGTTATGGCATAATTAGCAAAAAATGAAAACGGTGAAAACAATAACACATTTTTTTAATTCATTCATAACCAAATTGCGTTCGGAAATGACTTTCAAATGGGACACGTTCTAAATCATATCAGACAGATGAAGAAATATCTCAAGAAAATAGTGAAAAACATTTGATACAACATAACATCCCAAGTGGCATAATATTTTACACAATACCATTGTTGAAAGCCAATAAAGAATATAAAATAGAAAATATGACCACTTTACGCAGAATCAATGGTGCGAGGGTTCAGAATAGACGTATCTTTGTCGAAATTCATCCGATTTCCGAACGAGCCGGCGAACGGAAACGCCGCCCCCTACCGGATGTGCGTTGAGCGGGAAAATAGGCGGAAGTTTCCCGGGTGCAAAAAATCTGTAAAGAAAGCCTTCAGAAATTTGCATGCGAAAGGGCATTTTTGTGCCCCGATCAGTTGTAAATTTGTCAGATTGTCGATTCACCACAAACGCGCTTGACACTTTGTTATGGTAATGTTTGTTCCTCGATGCGATTTCTCGTATTCTGATTTCCGGAATCGATTATTGATCTACATCTGATTTGAAATCAAACACCTGATTTGCAAATAGGGAACAGGTTTTATCATGTGTCTAGTAAAATTATCTGTTTTAAAAAATATGTCGCTTCTTTGCTTCCATAACGTGTTAACTTGGAAATCGCAATTTTACTGTAGACTATTTTTAAACTTTCAAAAAATCATTTTAGCTAATGGGACTCCTTTTTTGTCT
>NJDD01000542.1:511284-532932 GCA_002245505.1 Calephelis nemesis
AGGTAGCCGGTAAACTTACTTTTGCTCGAGGCCTAACATCCTGACCTCAGGTTGGCAACGCACCATTACCATCTTTGGTGTCTCTAGGCGTCGTGAATTACTTACCATCAGGAAATCCATCTGCTTGTTTGCCTTCCTCATAAAAAAAAAATCGATCTTACAAAATATTCTGGATTTGAATGTTTCTTAGTAGGTATCGTTGATTAACACAACCTAAAAGCACAAACATATAGTTTCTTTGTGCTTAGATCAATTAGTGTAAGCTAATAAAGGATATTTATTTATTAATGAATATTTGATATTAATTGATTTTTATTGTGACTGTTCGGGAAAGTGGAGGAAATTAATTTTAATTTTTAATACCTCTAAGTTTTAAAATGAAACAAACAAAATTTAACGCAAGTATTGTTTTTAAAATAAGTTTCTTAAAAATCAATTCCTCGTTTGAAATGTTTAAAGCAACATAAACATTATCTTTAAAATACAATTCCAAATTTAAATATCAATTTTAAAATTGGAATCAGGAACAAGAATCAATAAGGCGGTTGGATTGAATTCTTTGCGCGCGTAAATCGTGTTGGGGCGCGGGAAACAAAGATGGCTCACTTAAGAGACATCGAACGTGATCCGTTTGCGAAAAAAATTGCTTAAGTACCTCTTTACCTGTGTTCCGGACGGAGGGGAGTTTTCTTTTCAACTTGTAAACATCGTCTGAAAGATGTTCGAGAAATCGGTGTGGTTACGAACTTCGATTGCCTTTAGCTCCTTCACTTCTAACTTTTATTGGGTCGAATTGTTCATGTCTAGTTTGTAAGACATGATTAAAATGTAGATCTTTGTTTTCTTTTTTTAAAGTTATTTTGATTCTTTTTTTTATTGGATATTGTCTTTATAGGAATATTTCGTAAACATGTTGGGTATATTTTTCATATCATTGGATAACAAACGAGCAGACACATTCTGATGGTATTCTAAGACTCGACGATGGTAATGGTGTGTTACCAACCTGAAGATGTGATGTTAAGCCGCTTATGTAAGTTGTACGACTACTAAGTGCTAACACATTAAAGTACGACAAACACTCATGCAGCGGTAGAAAATGTATGGTGAGGGGGTAGCTCTATTTCGGCCTAATCAATTATGCTAATATCAATAGATAGATCTTCTAAATCTTGACAATTTCCAGTTTATGGAATACTTCATAGAATTAAATACTAAATTTTCGTCTTATTTACCAGTTTGTAGCATATGCGATTAGTTTTAGGTTTGAATTCTTACACGTATCTTTTAAAGAAATATGCAGATCCGCTGATATACAAATCCAATCCGATTTTAGATTTTAGTATTATATAGACGCGTCACAAGTAGGTTCCTCTTGTATGGTTTATGTGAAATAAACCATTTGCTATTCTATTCTTTGCTTATGCTACATAGTAGAACTCTAGGTCAAATACTTTGAAGGAAACAAAAACACTGAATATTTAATTGGTAGAGTCTTGCTAGATTTTAAAGATATTGGTAGTGTTAATAGTTTCTGTGTTTTCATGGGTTTTATTTGTTTGATTGCTTATGAAACTATGTAAATTACATCATTGTATATATCTTTATAGAATGTTATTAGAACTGTGTACGAACAAAAGTATTTTTTCTTGTATTTTTTTTTGTTTTACATTTGCACTACTTTGATTGACTATTATTATTGAATTGTTTAAATAATTATTCAATGTTTTAACTTATTGAACCTATGCTTATTTAGTTTACTTAGATGAAACACATCGTTTTGGTTGACGATAAGAACGCTGTTTGTGTACTAAGTACTACATTTAAATTTGTTGTTGATAATGTTTTTTTTTGTGCATAATCATTCATTCATTCCTTTCACGTATTTTCCGATCGCATCCATAAAACGTAAGTGTTAATATAAAAATGGTAACAGTATGGGATCCCTCTCACTGAGTCAATAAAGTGGTCTCCCTTCAAACTAGTTCGTTCTTTGATGTTTTTACCATCCCGCTGAGGGATATTTTAAGTCGAGTGAACGTTTTCTTGTGATGCGTTTCATTTTGTCACTCATAAACAAAACATTTTAGTTTTTCTGTTGCTTTTTCCAGCCACTTATTGTTTTGTTTGAATTTATTATCTATGTTTAATATACAGGAAGTTCCCATATCACCTCGATGGTTAAAGGCTTATCGTGTATTTTAAAAGATATCTATCATCCACAAGGCTCTGATTATATTCCCAACTAGAGCAGTTCGAGAAACAAATATAACTTTTGGATCTTAGCGTTTCTTAAATTCATTCCGATATTTATACATGTATTTCTATGTAATAAAACAAAGCTGTACTGTTGGCAATAGGTTTATTATAACCACATTGTGGTACTAAAGAGTGTCTTCAGCTAATGGGTTCCCTGGTTGTTGTATTTCTATATTTAAGCTTCTATTCATGTTGCTATCTTTAATTTTTAATTGTTTTCGATCTAACCTAAATGCTAATTATGAGTACCTTTGGTTTTAACTCTGCCTACATCTTCGAGAATACGGATGTGAAGGCACTTTATTTCTATGTATCGTCTACATTTTACAACCGCTTTAAAGTCAACGTTGTAAAGTCAGTGTTCGTCATTGTCATGTTGGCATTTAGAGGGTAGAGGAGCCGGTACACTTACTTTCGCAATGTACCTAAGTTTCCACCTTTTGCTATGTATTATTACCACATATGCTGTCTATTGGTTATATAATATCTATTTTGCTTTGCTTATACATTTAAAAAACTTTAATTAACTGTTGTAACATGTACTGTTATAATTAGCGTGAAAAATGAATCCAGGAGTTATAAAAAGGAATAGACAACACACGTGTCCCTCAGAAACAACCAATGGCAACAAATTAATAATTAATTTTCACTGGCACGCCCGCGTCAATGTTGGGGGCATTTGTCCGATCTCGTTTTGTTCTAAATTCAAAATTCATTTGCGGAGGTATAACAATTTTAAAAATAAAAAAGTTTCTATCAGCCAGTATTTGTTAGCTCTCGTATTGTGAGACTTAGTGTATTCGGCTAGTTGTGGGTGCCTTTTTTGCCCAACCCTAAGACCGACCTGACCAACAAAAATTAAAAAAAAATGTATTTTGAGTTACCAGACCTGGAAATCGAGTCTGTGATACTCGTGTAGTGAAGCTCACACAGGATAATAAAGGCGATTATTCACAAAATAAAATAAATAAAATTTATATGGTTATTGGTATAGAACATAAAACTCTTCGACATGATTCGAATAATGCGGGCTTTGCCGTAAAATTAAAACTTAATATCGAGACATTAATTTTGTTTTATGGAGTCTCAATTAACTTATAACGTCACATAAAATCCCAAATTAAATGTCGAAATGCTCTATATTAAATGAGTTCTATTAGCTATAGAACTTTCTGGTTTTCTCCTGATACGTTACTAGTTCTATTATAGAACTTTCTCGTTTCCTGGTATGTTGCTCTTGTCACATTTTAAAAATGATATTAGATGTGGTGTAACGGTCCAAATCCCGGGGTTAGTTCGCGGGTCGTGCAGCAATAAAATATGGTTGTTCCAATTTTCAACTAAAAAAAAAGTTGTTCGGGATATGATGTGTGCCCGGTTTAGAGATAGGCTTGCCACACTGTGGGACCAAGTGTCTCTGGCTAGTCGTGGCGCACGTGGGCGTGAAGATAGTTTAGTTTTAGTTTTATATCATAGCAATTAAAACACTTTCAAAAGTTTAAAGTGAGGCAAATTCAAAATGAGAAAATTATAGCTTTAGGTAAGTGATACTAATACCGGAAACAGAATTTGAATATATTTAAATACTTGTATTATGCTCGTCTCTTACGAGCTGCAAGGCCGGCAGGCAGTTGGTATATCTTTCACAGGAACCTGGAGCTATGCGGATATGATCTAATTTTCTAAAACTAAACATATTAATATTGACCTTTTAAATATACACATTCGAAAAGATTCCATATTTAAATTTGAATCGATTATAATCAGATCGATGTTTATCAGATATTTAAGATGATATAAAAAACTTAATTATTAAAATGAATCTCAGCATCGAGTCCTCGGACCCGTGACAACAATAAAATCATTTTATTCACCTATAAATAACGAAAAAAACATTAAAAATAGTCTTGCCATCAATGGCCACCTTTACTACTATTTTACGACCTGGTGATGGGACCAAAACGCGTAATTTAGCTTCATTAATGCTCACGATACAATAAATTCGTATTTTACCTGGTCTAATATTTAAGTAGAAGTTAACCAATTTACTTTGTTCGTAGGTTTTGTACGAATTTACGCAACGTACGCCTCTTTATTTACGTTTTTTTTATAATTCATATTATAAATGCGAATTTATTTAGTCAATATCGACATCCTACCACTTATAACCATACAGGCGGGAACGATATACGATAATACCTAATGTTAATAGAACAAATGACTCATATACTTTAAGATTTAAAAATGGTGCTGGTCAATAACTTTTAAAACTGCTCCATATATGTAATATATGTTTGAGTAGAACTAAAATACAAAAAGCCGTCTGGTATAAAGTACAGGTTTATCTGGAGACGAAATCAAATCTAATGTATTCGTAAAAAATGTCAATAATTGTTAAAAAAGAAAAACTACTACCCCTTTAAAATCGATCCTTTCACACTTCACACAATCGTTCGCGACGGTTGATTTCCGTTCGTAATTCAAATAGAAGCGTCTTTATTTTTTTTTAATTTGAATAAGTTCTATACAACAAGGAACTCGATCGTTAATTCTCAAACAGTAGGCTCAAATTTCGAATATAGACTCATTCGATAAGTGACCTCGTTTGGAAAGGATATTGCTCATTTATTGATTGAACGAATGATCGAATCAAATGGTTTTAGAACGCAAAAAAAAGATAGCATTGAAGCCTAGTAGGCCAGTTAAATAATAAACTTAATGAAATTAATAGCTTTCAGGCCATTTATATAATAGATATAAAAGAGTGTAGTAAAAGTGATCCATTACTACTCTGGCTTTTGCTTGATGTGTGGATTTTGTTCATTTGTACTTTTTATAACATTTGTATGAAATGTTATTATATTATTACGGAAAGAGTTTTTAATTTAAAATAAAATGTAGTTGTATTTATTCACGTTCAATTATACAGGAAATATTATTTCATTTGGATAAAATATTAAAATATTTATTAATACATTAGCTGTTTTCACGACTTCATTTGCGGGTTTTCGGGTTAATTCTGAAAAAAGTTACCTAAATTTTTACTGTTCTCGTTTTTATGAAACTCAGAATGACAGTTATTTATGAAAATGGGTCCTGTGTATATCGAACTAACAGTTCTTTTATAGACAAACAAAACCAATTCATCTTAATAATATCACTTTTTTCTAAGGAGGTTTCACTCATGACACCTAAAAATATTTAAATTTTATAATATGAAGTGCAAAAATAGACCTTATTTCTTTTAAGATTAGGTAATTTGTGTAATCATGAAGGCAGTTAGCAGTATTAAATAATATGTTAAGGCATCATGCTGCAGACACAAGTGATAGAAATCTAAAAAGTATACTTATGCCCGCATCTCTGAATAGGTCGGGCAAAGGGTAAAACTAGGGGTCCCTCGACTAGCTGAAAATGCTAATAAGCCCCTCAATGCGACTGATACGCTTTTGCCAACCGTACACTTATTATACCAGCCAGCGTTATTTTTATTAGAAAATAAAAAAAAACACATTTTAAGTTGCCCGACTAAGTAATTCAACCCGAGACCTCATGAAGTGAACTTGGCCACTAGACCACAAAGGTGACGATTTACAATGTTCAACTGGATCCGATTTATATCCTGTCCCAGAAAGAACATAAATATACGAGCAGTAGGAGAATTTATGTATACGACTCTAAGCCTTTAGGTGTGCCACTGCAAATCTTCATAGGATATGTTCAAATCAGAATATATTCATAGTTTTCAAAGACACAAAGACAGACAAATTTTCAGGTTCTAAAGAACACTGCTTGCTTTTACTCTGCTGCAGGCTTCCAGACACCATATATGTTAACTGCGTTTTTGAAGTAAAAACTTCTTTAGCGGCATTGCGCATTTCTTTGACGCCGCAGGGTGTCTAATGTTCGTGTTGTCATGTTTGTGTACGATAGCGCAATAAATGAATATTGTAGTCTACCACGTAACGGATAGTACTTTCACATTGACAATTAAAGCAGTTCGTGCAAAATTATTCCCTAACCATTCCAAAATATCAAAAATGCACAACGTTAATTTTCAAGTATTCACTTCTGCCGGCACTCCCGTCGTTTTTTTATGATATTGGTAGGCAAACTAGCAGTCGGATTTCCTTAAGGTAAGAAATTTACGCAAACTAGAGATATCAAAGTCGCCAATATAATGGTGCGTCACCAATCTAAAGCCGGGATGTTAGGCCTCGTGCAAAAGTAAGTTTGCCTTCTACCTTATCCTCCAAAACCGGAATACGTTAACGGTAAACACTGACGTTATGACGGCAAAAATAGGTAAGGCGTTGGTATCAATCCGGGCGAGTCACTGTAAAACTCTAACATCTAGTCAGATGTCACGGTGTTCCTGTCGGTAAGCCTATGCTCGTTGTTTACGAGCTGTCTTGCAGGAAGGCAGTTGGTCTCTTCTGCAAAGGAGCCCGGACCAACAAGGGGAAAAAGTGTGTGTGTCTTGCCAACTTGGAGTTAGTCTAAATAACTTTGCCTAATCACTGGTAGAGTCATCCAGCATTTAAAATTCTAGATTATTCCATTCGCAGGCGATTAAGTCTATAATATTCATGTAGATAATAGATAGATCTGTATTTTATGATAAAAAAATATCTACCGCCTGTTGTTAAGGTAATTTAGTACATTTTTTTATTTTTTATGCATTTATAAGTATCCAAAGTTTAAAAAAATTGTTATACTTTAGCGAAGTATATAACGCTTTTGATTAGAAACATCGAGTGACACTGATAATAAAAAAGTATCTATAAAAACTCATAAAGTGGTCATAAACACAAAGGAGGTAATAAAAAATAAGTCCGATGTCGTTTCTCAGCTGTCGTGCGCTATTTCCGAACGTCGGCATTCGAAAATCGAACACCATCGAAACGAGGGGCTATCGCTATTCAAATTTAGAACGTTACACTATGGAATCACACCTGTGTCAATTTCCTGTGTAATATTTTGTTGCATTGTTAAAATTTTAGATAAACAATATTAAAACAAGAGTGATTATTACACATACTATATTAAATATGCAACATTAAAACGCGTTTTATGTAAAATGGTAGACATACTATCAAACTGTGACTTAGTATCACTATTCAAATTTCGAACCCTTCATTCTGAAATGTCACACCTGTGTCAATTTCCTGTCAAATACTTTCCATTTTGATATGAATTGTTTAATAATTTTTTTAGCCTAAAAACAAAATGTTCTTTGATATGGTTCATAAAGCCTTTTTTACATATTATTGCGTTTTTACGTTTTTGGACACTTTTTTGGGTTTTAGTTAGTCTTGATACATGCAAGTTAAATTGACGATGTTTTTTATGAGGAAACAAATGGTGTCTGTGGATTATAACTGTGGTCTTGCGATTGGTGGATATACCAAACAGATGCCGCTATAACTTTAGTGCGCGCTACTGTTATGTGAAATTTACTTACGCAAGATGCTTTATATCCCAGCATCTGGTTGGCAATTTACTATAGTAAAAGTCAGTCAGGAAACACGACAGCTTATTTGTCTCATAAAAATATGAAAGTACAGTGAAGTAAAAACTTCGCGGCTAACAACACATTAGCAATAAACAAAAAAACTATCAATATGTTTTCATTAATCTATTGTGATCTCCAGACCTCGTTCCAAATTCTTTGTAGTCGAACAAATTAAACATTTTTCTATGTTTAATAGTTAACGACTATGAATAATGGTCGGTGACAGGTTACAGGTCTTCGTGAAAATGCAGTATTTTGTGAAAAAAGTGACGACATGCAATTTAGTGATAGATAATGTGTGGGCAGGAGGAAAACTTTCAACGACTTCGTATATTTAAACGTGCTTTCGATTTGAAAAAAGATGATCGTGATCGTAGCAATACCGGCAGGATACATATAATGTATCCTATCGCTGTTACTACTTTGCCATCATAATGATTTGAGACTTACTCCCAGTTTCCGAAACGCTGATCGAATTTTATCTTCGACTTTAATCTAACAATTATTGTTATGACGAAATATATTGTAAATTAAACTGATTGGTGTTTCTGAAACTGGCATCAGTATCGATGACATCTATTTTGCTCATTACGCCTATGCCGTTAAATCAAGATTTTACACGCAGATGTGCTCGAGATTTTTTTGCAACATTTAGAATCTTGTATCGCTACAAAAAGGAGCATGTGCCTAATTTGAGTTTTATTTTTCCAAAACAATTTCGGAAATTTATTTTAAGATTTTTTTTCATTTTTATGGAAATCTCAGACGCTTCAAAATAGTAATGTCATGTCAAATTTCACCTAAATCAGTTCAGTGATTTTGCTAAGCATTTGCCAAACACATAAACATGTCAAAAGAAAGGCAATATTAAGATGGACTGAACCGTAATTTGGTTTATTAAGAATGACTAATCAAATTAATAAAAAATATTGATCAGACCCGAGTAGAATGATAAGTAATGCTTCGACTGATTACGAGTGTCACCGGTACAAATCCACCGCTCAGAATATGTCAAAATCATTGGATCTGGAATTAAAATGTCTTACGCACTTAAGATGTTCAAATACAGACATTTCGCTTTTGGACTTCGGATAAACTAAATTAATTGACCGAAAGAGGCCATGATGAAAATGATAAAAAACATTGAATATTTCACATTCAAGTGAATAAAATATCGAAATATCCAATTAAAATTGTGTCGCAAAATGTCAAAATAACTTATCGTTAACTTGATAAGTAAAAATGCTAGTTACATTTTAACTGATTCTTAAAAAGGAGGAGGTTCTCAATTCGACTGTATGTTGTTTTTTGTTTGTTGCACAATTACTTGGCCAATAGCCAACTGATTTTGATAATTCTGGGAACGGCACAATGTTGATAAAATTTATGTGGGACCATTTCGGAAACATTTGCTATCTTTCAAAAACAGAATTATCAAATCGCGACATGGTGTCCAATAAAATGGTTGGATTTGGTTTTTGCAGTTTTAGTAATCTTTATTATGTTATTACACATTGAATAATAATGATAATAGAAAAAAATTAAGAACACCCCAGATTTTTGAAATAAAACTTCACCGGGTCGTCCATTACAAAATTTTAAAAAAGAAAAAAAAAAATATAGGCCTATCGCCATAATCATAACGATTTCTACACACTGCAGTTGACCATAGAGATATGGTTAGTCTATGAGAAATATAATCATTATGTTTTTTTAATGTCGGGTGAGAATAACATGGTTTTTATGCTAGTCATATACCGCAAAGATGATTGGTAATCGCGTTGTTTGAACACGCTACGCAATAAATTCGTATCACAACACTAAAGTTTCGTAACGAAAATCATTAACTGACAAACATCGTAAAGTGGAAGCAAAATAGAACGCATTCTCCCGGTTTATATTTAAATATAAAATCTGAACGAGCGACATATTTTTAAAGTTCGAACAGCGACACTTAAAACTAATCGCTGTCTTCGATTCTAGAACGTCTTTTTAAAATTCGAACATGCGTTCTAAATTCGAACTTCAATGTCCGGCGATTTAACTCGACCATTATAAATGATAGTAGAAAAATGTTACGCATTCTGTATCATATTTTCAATATCTTCAGTACAATAATTCGTTAAATTTGACAGTTCAGCATATTTCAATAAATTTAGTAGACATTAAATGAAAGACTAAACATTGCTTCAGCACAAATTTAAGTCGCCAAATTGCATATTTTGGTACTCCTATGTTCGTTATGTTTGTATAAAGTGACGCATTGAAACGCTTGTTTAAAATAATCGATTGATTTGAATAAAAATTCGTCAGGAAAAACGATTGAAAGCCGTATTTGTAAAAGAAGAAGAAGAATAAAATTTGTTTAGTAATTTTTAGTTACTGAACATACACTAAAAGATAAGGTGGGTTTTAAAGAAATGGCTGATAGGATAATATATTAAATATTAAAAAAGTATTCAAAACAACTTTTTAATTCCTGTTACAAAGTGAAGTCTGACTGATAATTTGTAAATATATACTGTAATTTGGGAATGAATTTCATCTATTAGGTACTAATGTAAAGTGAACTTTGGTCAATAGGTATAATATCTACTTTGACTAGAAAACGCAAACTGTTCATCACTAACTCCGTGACATCTGACTAGGTGGTAGAGTTTCGCAGCGACTCTCCCGGATTGGTACCACCGCCTTACCTGTTCCTGCCGCCATAACGTCATGACGTGTTCCGGTTCGGAGGGTAAGGTAGCCGGTAAACTAACTTTTGCTCGAAGCCTAACATCCTGACCTCAGGTTGGCAACGCGCCATTACCATCTTTGGTGTCTCTAGGCGGCGTGAATTTCTTACCATCAGGAAATCCGTCTGCTTGTTTGGCTTCCTATAACATAAAAAAAAACTAAAAAAAAACTTTAAAGCTGATTTTTAATGATAAAATGTTTTGGTAAAAATAGTATTTAAGTTCAATAGTAAAACAAATCGTGACCAAACGTCGTACGTGGATGCCTAGTAAAAAATGTCTACTTACTGGAAATAATTAAATCAGTGTTTTGTAAGTACATTTAATTAAAAAAAATAATGGAATCACTAAATTATTCTAGAATAAAAGGTCACAATCGGATGTTTTAAATT
Source organism: Calephelis nemesis (assembly GCA_002245505.1). NCBI lineage: Eukaryota > Metazoa > Arthropoda > Insecta > Lepidoptera > Riodinidae > Calephelis > Calephelis nemesis. The sequence continues at coordinate 522,189 of NJDD01000542.1, forward strand.
AAAATACGGTTCCAAATATCCTTTTAAGTCGTGCGACATCGGTTCTTACGTTTTTCGATAATGTGATAATAAATCTATCGTGGCACGCGTCATTTATAACTGGGCCCGATATATCGATATATTTATCGATACTTTTAACTTTAACCATGTAAGATATTTCGAGATCGAATCGGATATTTCAAGTTGCATTAAATTCGACATGTTTTAAATCAGGAAATATCTGTCTCGATGATTCAGTGGTTATCATCCCAGGTCGAATCCAAGGCGCCTCATTCTAACTTTAAATATCATGTGTCTATGGCATCTACTTCGCTATTTGTGATAAATGTTGTTAAGTTTCGATCCGAAGATAAATGCAAAGGTTTAACACTCGATACTCGCTGCCTACCTCGTAAGAAACTTGGCGTATAAATATGTATGTATGTATAAATGCGAGGTCCGTGAACACGTTAAATCATATTTTATCACCTAAACCGGTATCAAGGAAATTTGATAAGTGGATAGGCAAAGACCGGGGTAAACGATATAGTCTTTTTTATCGCGATGTCTCACTAAACTAAGGAGCTAAACTAATTATATACGCGCAGGAAACAACGGATAACAGTTAGTAAGAAATAATTGTATCAAGCAATCAGAATTCCCAACGTTTATAAAACGATCCCATGAACCTAATAAATGTAAGTGCATGAGTGGTACATTTGTGTCTTGAGGCGCTCGTGTATACCTAATAACCATCAATGATCGGGCCAATTGTGAAAAATATCATTAAAAAACCATCAGCGCTTGATGATTCGACAGTACCACGGCCCGTCATCAACCACAATCGATTCTTTTTTTTCTTTATTAAATTATCGAGAATACGAACTTCTCCACGGTCCGTCTCGGCGTATTAAATGTCTTGGCTTATCCGCGGAATCGATTTTCAAATATTTTATGCAAATCAATTCTGTTTTTTGTACAACAAAATCGATTTTTGGCTGTTTATTGATCTAATGTAAAATACATTTTTGAATAAAATACATATAAATTTGAATTCTATAATTAGACGGTCTCACTTGTTACAGGAAAAATAATAAGGCATCAATGACTAGTATATCTAAACTAAAACAGTGTAATAAATATTAAAAAAAAAACAAATAACATTTCATAATCAATAGTATGCTATTTTTACCATTAGTGGTATTTATAGCAAGGATAATAGTAATAACGTAAGTTCTATATTGGGCAGATAATATTGGTATCTTTATATTATGGTGCTGGCCATATTGTTTTCCATTTTCAAACTTAGGCACTTGTCAAACGTGTTAATGTAAGAAGGATTAACTTTTTGTTTCTTTTCGTGTTTTATTTATTTTATTTAAACAGCGTAAACTAATAAGTTTGTAGCTTTTAAGCCAGCTCTTTCACCAAAATAATAAGTGCCTGATTGATTTTAGTAGCCGATGGGTGCACCCCCACACTTGCTCTAGGTAAAGGTATGGAGATAAAATCGTAAGCTCCCTGAGTCTCAAGTTTGAGTAACGATCGTATTTTTCGCTATGAATATAATTGACTAAGTATCAAACACAATACTAACTATGCTAATTTTCAATTGACTTGATATTTTTTATTATGCCTTTATTTTATACACACATGTCAATTATTTTTTACCTATTCCTGTCAATATCAAGTTCCGGTTCGGAGGGTAGGATAGCCGGACTTGCACAATTGGCCTAGCACCTACAACATCTATGGTGTCTTTAGGATAAGGTTACCTCTTACCAGGAGCCGTGTGCTTGCTCGTTGTCTTTTGCCATAAAAACAACATTTCGTCAATCCCTTAAAATACGTCAAATTTTACCTAATAAATTGTAAACGTATTTGCAAAAGCACGCTAGTTTAAGTTAAATCGCGGTAAATAATTTAATTAATGCAGCTTTCGAAAAATATTGAAATGGTAAAATAGGTCGAGCGGTACGGTAAATGATCTGAATTAAAAATCTATAGGCACGCCCACTTATAGACGCAGTGGGTGGAGTGCAAATCGAATTAGTACGGCCAATGCATCGATTAGTTGAAACGATTGACAAAAAACATGATTAGTTCCGAAACATCGACTCATAAAAACGCTAACAACAGTCAGTTAATGATGGTTTTTGTACGAAATTCGAAGATTTGAATTCGTAATTTCAACCGCAAGGCGTTCGAATCATTTGTCAGTGACAATTTTTTGGTTTCAATCGATTTTTAAACACATGGTACATTTTTTGCCGGAGTTCATTGATTCCTTTTATTTTCGTCGATAAAAAATACAAAACGTTTGTAAGTAGAGTATATGTGAGAAGAAATGAACCGAGCTCAAATAGTATGGGAAAGCACGCGATTTTTTGCCCAAAATAGAACAGATTCCAGGACATCAAGGTTGTGGGAACATTCGAAACCAATAGCATTCCGCGGTGAGTAGGGAAATGCGGTTTCACGGGCCAATCTGATACAATCAGACTATGAATCGATTAATTAAATTCGAATATTTGTGCTGACATTCCATTTTCAATCCGCAATTAAGTTCGATTTTTAAATTACGTAATTGCCAGCATTAACAGCTTAGTAACGGACTGGTTATTTATTAAGCAGATTCATAAAATAAGCTTCTGTTGAGAATGATTGAGTCTGCTCGAACAACACATAATAATGGTAATAAAACGATCGAACATATTGGGCATCCATATTCTTGAACTCGAATAATAAACAAACGATTGACGGCGTCGTACCCTCGGTTTATTGACGATAATTATTAGTTATATTAACTGGTTCTTCTGGAATCATTGGTTGATGAGGTTTTAAACGTTTCACCGAGATGGGTGGCTAATGTGCTTTTATATTTTGTATTGGTTTGATAGAAAATGGTGTTTGTTAACTAGAATTCTGATTATTAAAAATTAATATTCATTTTCATGTGAATTTTTTGAACCGTAACTTTTTGGTAGTCTTTCGGTTTTTACGATTCTGTTACCGTTACTAGTAATTGAGACAGTGGTTTTAAATCTCAAACAATTACCAAATTTCACAAAATGCTAAAAATTATTCACTTAGATTGGAAATTATACTTGAGCCAATAATAGATATATATTTTCAGCACTTGATTTATTAAAACAAATCACAATTGCTTCATATTCTTGGAGGTTATTTCATTTATTCAACTTTAAGTATTTATCGGCGTTTATCTTTGTTGCATGCTCCTGCATGCAATTTCATATCTTTGTCCTATTGTTTTCTTTGATCTGTTTTTTAAGTAAGTTGTTTTTTGTCTGTTTTAAAACATTTATTTGTCGTTACATTATGTATAATTTATCTTTGAAATTAGTTAATGTTACTTTTATACAGTGTCAGAACTAAATAAGAACCTTGAGTAATACACTAGTTACTTCAAAATTCGGTAGAGGTAAATTTATTCTGTTATTAAGTTATCTATTTTCTTCGGATCCATCAATTTTTAAAATTTCATTTACCGAAGAAATTTGTAGAACATGAATACTTATGATACAAAATATCAAAAAAATAATAACGGTTCTGACAAATCTCCGAAGTGGAGGTAATGAATACTTAATTAAATACAGTAATAGCGGCTATATCACAGCCTGCACTTATAGTATATAGAGAATTACAAATGGCGGACTGCGTCAGAATATTAGACTGCCAAAGCACGGCTAGATTTGCACGCAATTGATTCCTTAATCGTACATTAATCATTTACAGATAAACATTAGATATTCTATTGCTTTCAACTCGAGAACGTCGTTGAATAATAAGCAGCATTAATACATGGTATTAAAATAAAACGTCCTTGCCTCTTGTAATCGATAAGTGCAATTCGAGGCACGGCATATGTAAATTTTAATGTAAATATGCTTTTTAATCAATATAAGGCTTAGTGGGTGCTTTGCTAGTAATATAAAACAATACTATCAGAACATTCAAATGCCGAGTATCACTGGGACGCATCGGAGAACTCCATTCCTTGAACGTGGATGAATATTTATTTCACATCGCGATTTTAATATGAGACTCTATTGTTCATATTCGTCGCTATTACGGATGATTCGTCGCGTTCCGGAATAAATACTGCCGTATGGAACGTTTCAAAATCGAATTCCACAGTTTTATTGTTGACGTTTTCATATATTATAATAAACAAGATATAAGCTTCTTTGCCAATAAATTTCGTACTAATATTTGCAAGTATTAGGAATAATTAATGAGGCGATTCTGTTTCGGTATCGATGGTATTTATTTCGTCGTTTATCTTTACAAATGTGTGCTTGTTTGCGTTGTTGTATTTATATTTCAAAACTTGCCGTTTGTTGTTGTTTAAGATTGTTGTGTTTTTATTTGTTTATTGTTGCTGTCTGTTGTGATTTCGATGTGTTGTACATTAATATGGGTATAATAAATGCAAGTATTGTATAGAAGTATTAAAATAAAGTTGATATACTAATCAAAAATCTAATGAGTAATGGCTCATCTCCCATCGATCTGTATTTAGTAGATTCAGAGCGGAACAATTAGTGGGCATTGGCAACGTTCACCGAGCCAAACTGCCAATAAAACACTTTCCTATCACTTTTATTATCTGTAACCTGTCTATTAGATAAGATTAATAGGTGTATATAGAATTAATCTTCGTTCCAGATTTTGTTATATGTCTACGAACCATTTCTTGGAAATATCGACGAAGAGACAGAAGTTATATTCGCAGCGAATAATGAATTTATCGATTTAATGTCACGTCTAGATATAGAGCTCAATGGGTATAATATCTTATGATGATAAATGTTTTGAAATCCAATGCGCAGAAGAGACAGAAATAATATCTGCCCTCTACTCATTGGTATGGAAATAACGGTAACACTTTGCCTAAAGAGGTGTATTTGGTAGAATGTAACGTAAACATCTTCAAGGATAGAGTGAATAAGTACTTCTCACCTAGAATACTTCAACCTTCGATCTTCTTGTCTCTCTCTCACAAGTGAGTTAAGATTCACTGTTATATAGAGTGAATCACTCTATAAACTATAAAGTAAACCTTGAATACTTAAACCGATAAAAATACTTAGTTCCTTTGATTCATCGCAATTCTTAAGCAACATCCTTAACCCGTATCTCTATTAAAGGTCTGTAATAAACAGATAAGACATCTATGAATACATTATAAATCCATTACGAAATTGCAATTGCTTTATAGAATAAGACTCTCGCCATTTCTTTATTTAATTGTTTACTGAACTACCATTCTATTTTTAAAATTTGTAAATAGCGTTTTTGTTTCGTTGTCTTTATTTTTGTATTAGTGGCCAGTATTAACTTTGCATAGCAATGTTTCTGTTATATTTTATGAATAACTATTCGCGAGGGTACAAATTTCATCATATCTACCGCTTAAAGTCGATCAGATATTTGCATAACGGTTGTTGTAACAATAGATATAATTGTTCTGAGGCACAGAGATCGGTTCGCGTAATGCCCGACCCCCGGTTACAGGTTAATTGCGGTTCTAATGCGTTACTATTAATTGATTTTGTTGGTTCACCTTTGTTATTATAGGTGTACGTAGAGTCGTGTACATAATTATTTAATGGTACTAAGTATGATTGTCCTATCTAATCTTAATCGCTATACTTTCCAAGTTTATTTTTATTAACTCTATCCATGTTGATGGCTAATCAATGGGTAAATAGTAGGCTATTTACATATGTAAAACAATCTGAATTTTTTTCTGATAAAACTTCTTTCGTTACTTGAAACAAGAGAACATTGACGGATACTCAATTTAGTCATGCTGTTTTTCATAATGTATGTAACTTTCCGATTATAAATTATAATGTACCGAATATTATAACATTTTTTACTACTGTTATTACTTAATGATACTACTACTTGTCTAATAGTAAAGTAATAGCTATAAGTAAAGTACAAAGGCGTGCTGTTATCTACTAGTTGTTTAATAAAGATTTGTTTATTTCTTCTGTTATATTACCTGTTGCCAAAACTGTGCTAGGAGATATATCCTTTCCTTCTTAAAGAGCCAGTCCATCGAGTGCATAGCTTGCACCTCCGCCTCTGGTGCGGCGGGCAGGCTGGCCGCGCCGGTCGGGTGCATCCGGACGTCCGCACCACGCTTACACCCGGCGCATAATGACCCGTCAGTCTCTTATACCCCACGCGCCCAATTCAAATTTCGAATGGAACATTTTTGATTTCTTAATCTTAATTGCGACCAGTTACAAATCGATGTAATTTACTTGAATATCGATGTTTGTATTGTTCAGTTTCAGTCGCGTGCCGTTTCTTTGTTCGACGTCACTTTCTTATTGTGTTGTGCCTGACGACCTGAAACAGAAAAAAAGTATTGAAAGGGGAAGTTTTATATCGATTCCATTGTGAGTTGGCAGACAATCGGCCACTGGGTGTTCGTGTCGAAACTAATTTGGTTATGTTTGATGCTCAGGTTGATAGCGTAGGAAAAAAGAAAATCGAAGATTCGGCGCAAAGAAGTTGTTTGCTCACACGATAAAACGTTGTGCCGTAAACAAATTTTAAATGGCGCAAAGCTTATATTTCACTGTTATAAGTACAGCAGCGATATTACATGTATATCGAAGTTGTAAGATGTGCAATGACTGAACAAGATTAGAGTTAAACACTTAATAAAAATGTTTCTTTATTTAAATTCTCAAAAATATTATTCAAATAATTTTGTTTTGTGATAATACTCCCTACTAAAACTTTGTAACCTAATTCGGTGTTAGTAACATTTTATTGTTTTCAACATAAAGGGAAAAATATTTCGTGTAATTTTCAGTGCAAGTTAAAATTGTATAGCATGATGAAGTAGATTTACATTTTGTTTACCACCAATACCTTTTGAATAAAAATCTGAGTGCCAAACAATAACTATCGGTATGGGGCATAAAATATACACTCCAGCGTTTTGTACAGAACGGAACTTTGTATATGAAAAGATAAGGCAAGTGATTTTACGACAAGAAATGGGAGTAATTTTTGACAATTAAAAAAAAACACAAAAATGAAGCTTACGAAAACATAATTTCATTTTGAAATAATGATATTATACTGATATCGGAAACTATTTAATAATTGATAATTTGATGATTAGTATACACTGATTGAAAGTGAATGATGAAAAATGTTGTGTGGATAATGAATGATTTTTGGTGACATCAAAGGAATTACCAGAAAAAACTATTAAAAAGGATAATGATTGAGACACCCAGGCTACATTTAGAGTTAAGCTGATTTGCAACGTCTTATAATAATCCGCTGTCACTTACACCTTAAAACACAGGTTGGCAGTGGGGCTAACGGAGAATTACTAGCGTGTCAATCAATAAACATGATAAGTGCGGGAGTTTCGTGCGGCGATATGCAAACAGGATTACACGGTCGCACGAATGGCCGCCTTGGATCGATTTGATACCACCTCGTATCGATTCTGGTCATTTTGACGATGACAACACTATTTTTTTGAATTTAGAATGTTTAATTTTCAAAATGTAAATAGCCTGGACCCTAAAAACAAAACACCACTCCACTACAATTTTACAATTGATTATGCCTTTTGGGAAGGGTTTCGACCTAAAAGAGTCAGATATAAAATCTAGAAGACTAAATGATTCTCATTAATATCGTTTCGAGGTCACTAAGAAAAGTATTTTATTTGTAGTGTATTTTTTGGCGATGGTTAACGTCCCATAATGCCTTGACAAAAAAGAAATCAATTAGTCTCCCATAAATTATCATCTGGCATGTCCATACACATATTTCTATTGTGAAAATACGTATGTTTACAAGATATTAAAAATGTAACGTTTTCCTGAGGACTCTAAAATGTTTCGTAAACCTAAAATAATCAATGCAACAAAAAACTACACTTAAACATTACTTTACTACATCTAGAACTAGTAAATGATTTTAAAGTGAAAAGGATCTGAAAAGCAGATAAGTCTGAAATAAGTGAAAGTGTATTTACTTTTAATAATGATGTAAACTATAGAACGTAATCAATAGTAGGACAATGAGTCATACAAATAATTCCCACTAAAACTTGCTTACTTTGCACAACAGTTTGATTAGTTAATATTCATTAGTAGGGGAGGCCAGATGTGAGAGATAAGAGTCGGGTCGCACAAGGCTTATTAACGCATTCATACTTTCGAGCCGCTATACAAACGGCTATTTTAATAATTTTAATGCTATCTTCTGTTACTTTAGTTATGATTTTTGTTTAAGAAACAAATTATTTAGCCTAGAATTGACTTGGAAAGGCGTGCTATGACTCAAATCCTATTGATAATATTTAACATTTTAGTCACATGACATTGGTTAAATAAGTCGTGAAAAACGATTGAAAGCCATATTTACAAAAAAAAAGAACAACATTTTAGCCACTATATGTATGTATTATTACTAAAAACGTTTAATTCTTAAGTATATTTACGTCATATTCATTTATAACTTACTTAGACATCGGTAGTGAATTTTAGATTTAAAGCATAGAAGTCTCCAAAAGGGACTTAAGAATAATTAACTTCAAGAATAATTTTATTTGGAATAATTTACTAGCCGACTTATGTTGTAAACAAATTGATAGAACTTTATCGTTTTTGTTTTTTTTAGTGTATCTAGTTTTAGTTTACAATTTTTACTAGTAGTTTTAGTTTGTTATCAGATATACTGAATTTTAAAATAGTAGAAACATTAAAATTACTAATTATGCAATGTTAATTCTATAACATAAAAATACAGAAACCATAGTCATGAATTTCCGTTGATTTAAGAATTTATTTTTCACGAAATTCATTTGTTTTTTATAAGTTAGCAATTAATTTTTAAATACGCTATTACTCAAAGGAAAAATAAAATTCCTGCTAGAGGTGAAATAAATTTGAATAATCATAATCATTCATCAATTTTAAATTTGAATAGAGTTATAATTTAAACATTTTTTCGACATTAAACGTCAACTGTCATTTAACTCAGGGTGGTTAGAACTTGAAGTGTTTATGCTAAATAACACTTCAAATTGTACAGAAATGAATTGAATTTCAATTATTTCCTGCTGTTCTAGAACAATAATAATTTAGCTATCGATAGCGATCAAGACGTTGCGTGCGCGACGCCAGTACATCGCTCTATTACGCGGCCTCCTCGACGATTTTATATTTTAAAAATCGAAACATTTTATTTGACGAGACAATTTCAATTAAAAATTGTTTTACTTAGATTAGTTTAGTTATTTATTACATTAAAGTTTATTTTAATTATTGAAGTTATTTTGTATCCGTACTCATATTACTAATGCGAAAGTCTGTCTTTCTGTTTATTACTTTTCACGGTTTAACCAATGGACCGGTTTTAAATAAATTCGATATGCATACGGCATTAGTTTTAAAAACATTATTAAATTACTTAATGTACTTAATCCAAAAACTGAACGCTACTATGATGAGTATCACCTACTTCAAGAATGGCTGAACCTATTGTAAAGGTAAAGTAAGTTGGATTTCATAATTTCTATTATTATTTTTATTTTAGTCATGAGTTTTTTATTGTAACGTTCATTCATTTCATTTTAATAGTTATTTTCAACTACACGAAATAATCTGTAAATATTTTCTAGTAAATGTGTTTTATCAATCAACTTACTACCTTTACCAAGCGATTCTTTTTATCTATAAACTGTCAATTAATCTTTTCAAACATATTTTTTTGTAATACACAAAACACTTTATTTAATATTTTCTACTACACCTGATTACTCTATATTTAATAATGTGTATCTAGTTCATAAAGTGTATTTTCTAAAGTGTACGTGTTATTTTAAAAGTGCATATACAATAAAAACCCCCTAATTGCCGACGGTTAAAGTTAATAGAAGATCAAATTTTGTACATGTAACATATTCTGCTGTTTCTAATACATTTTATATTCCAATTAAAATTATATGAACTGTCCAATGTGATAATTCGGAACATAAAATAAGGCAGGTGTGTAGTGGGCCGAACCTTTAACTTGACTTTATCACAACCATAAATCATTATAACAGTAAGATCACACTTAACGTAGATTCATTGATAAATAAACATTATGTTTTTTTAATAATATTCCTGAAGACACAGACATTTTATAATACGGCTGTTTTGTCAATAGGCTATTTCATGTGATTGGTAGAGGTAGATACACTTGCGTATAGACAAAATATATTAATGATGGTAATGTGACTTAACACAAACTATATTTAGATATATCCTATCTTTTTTCAATGAAATAAAAAGAAAAGAGATGTAACATTTCGTGCTGTGTTACTGTCTTATGGTCGGGTCTAAGGTCATCATCATCATCATCATCATCAGCCGGAGGACGTCCACTGGTGGACATAGACCACCCCCAAAGAGCGCCACAAGTCACGGTCACCAGCCGCTTGTATCCACCGACTCCCCGCGACTTTGACTAGATCATCAGTCCACCGGGTGGGAGGTCGTCCAACATTACGTCTTCGGGTGTGGGGCCGCCACTCGAGAACCTTTCTTTCCCAGCTTCTTATTGGGTCTAAGGTCACGTTGGCAAATCTACCTAGGTAGGTAGGTGGCTAGGTATGCCATTCCTCTACACGGTAAAAGTTTTTTTTAGATGTAATCTATATTTTTCCAACGAAACAAAAAGAAAAGAGGTGTAACATTTAAGACAC
>NJDD01000542.1:533015-548441 GCA_002245505.1 Calephelis nemesis
GGAACACGTCGTGACGTTATGGCGGCAGAAATAGGTAAGGCGGTGGTACCAATCCGGGCGATCGCTGTTAAACTCTACCACCTAGTCAGATGTCAAGGTGTTAGTGACGGTTTGCCTATGCTCGCCTTTTACGAGCTGCCTGGCAAGGAAAGCAGATGGTCTATTCTACAAAGCAGCCCGGACCAACACGGGGAAAAATATATATATATATATACATTATTTACCTTTTAGTATGGTTTTGAACAGCATATAGGGGGCGCCGTATAAATTACCGGGCGCCGCTGTTACTAAAACCGCTATTGTTGGTAAGTTAATAGTAATTAAATAGTTGGAGTTGGTTTTCGCTTTTTTATGCGCTTAATTTTACGTCATGTTACAAATGTTGAGTAACGCCTAACTCAGTAAAACTATAAAAAAGCCTCGCATGAGTGAAATTAATTAGGACAGAACGGGGCCCATAAAATCCAACGCTTTGAAAGAGCTTCGATTGAAAGAGAACTTGCCAACTTTTTGTCACGAAACTGGATGCACGATAGATTTTATCGGCTTTTTGTATACGTAATTACACATTTTAAATAAAACGTGTTAAGATTTTGGGTAATTACTTTTAATTCTAACGGTTTTTTGTATGATCTAGATTTTATATAGGCGGTTAATTTAGGTTATTGTAGCCTACTTTTTGTATTTTTTTCACAGTCTATTTGTTTTTTAGTTAACAACCGACTGTTAGCTAAATCGATAGCTTTTAATAATAGAGGAAGGCAATCCTAAAAACTAAAAATACTAAGATAAGAAATGTAGACATCAAAGATGTCATTTCTTTGTGATCCTAACGCCAGGATCTTTCATTTCTTGCCTACGTAATTTTTATACCCTATATACATACATATCTCCACGCCAAGTTCCTTACGGGATAGGGAAAGAGTATCAAGTACCAAATCTCACGATTCCTGCAGACCTGTCTAGCTTCCTCCACATTCAATACTCTGTCATACAAACACTGCTTTGGGAAATTTTTGATACCACTCTTTATTATTAATATAGAATAAATAGCACGACATAGAGATTGTAGTAATACAAATATCTAAGGTGGTAGTATGAACAAGATGCACCTAGTCTGACTGGTTGCTTTAGGAAAATAACACAAAAATTAAAATTTTTGGATTATTTCAATATGCCAAAATGCCACAAATTGTATAGTACTATTTCTATTATCTTATTTCTTATTCTTATTTCTATTATGTTATTCTATTATTTATCTTAACTCTATGAATATTCTGATTAACATTTTTTTGTTTAATACCACAAAGGAAATTGGCAAACTCATGAGCTATACTTAGAGTTCTTTATGTAAACAAATGCGAATCATTTAAAACGGGGTACTTAAAAAACAAAATTTACAAACATGCAATATTGCCCTGCACAAAGATGACAATAATTTAGACAGTACGGCAACATTCCAAATCAAAATTGGCATTTATGTTGAAGTTCAAATGGCGTGCATTCGAAGCCTTCCTTTTTTGAATTCCTTCCCCTGACTGTTCCTTCCTTCTTTTGTTGCCATAGACACGTTATCGACATTGAACTTTGAGCCTGATATTAGTCATATCTCGTCATTTTTTGTAATCTGTTGCGGTTCTCGGTTCAGCTTTGTACAACACTCGACATTCGGAAATTCGATTATTACATTTGCTGTTCTTTGATTGATGGATTTTCGAGTTCCCTCTCTACTTTGTTTGATCGTAGAAGTGCATTTGAACGTATTGCATGTCCTTTTTTTAAATACTCTTTGTGAGTTGAAACACTAAATTGCCTGGTCCAGGAATGGGAAGAGTACAGTATTTATTATCTATATTTGCTCGTATATAAAAGGCAAAGGTTTTGATCTATCAACTTAAAGCTTGAAATGAGGATCTAATTGAAAGTTTGCAAACAGATAGTTATAATGACGTAAACACCGATAAAGGATTTTTAGAAATTCTACGCAAAATTGTAAAAAACGTATTTTTTCAGAAAATGAGCATGCGAAGGATACACTAAATGCCAATGTGTAAGTGTAAGTTTTATTAAGTTGATTTTGATAATAACAAAGCTTAATCGAAATAGAAAGCTACGATGTGGACAATAAAGATGACACATTTTAATTTCACCTATCACGATATAAGTCAATATAATTCAATGATCGTAATAGTTTTCGAACATCGCGTGACGGTATCCTTTTTCAAGCAGTTAACAGGTGCTATTTAGTTAGGCAATGGACAGTTATTTCTTGTATTGAACCCTGTCCAAAAGTTAACGATAAGTGTGTAAAGTAAAACGTTTTAATACATGCGATAGTTTTGTAATATACTATACAATACCCGTGGATATGTCTGTGTAGTAAATTTATTTAGCTCTTGCGAACCGCGGAAAATATTAAGATTCTTACATAAGGTTGCCAGCCACCCTGCTTCATGAATAGGAACATAACAGAGGCTAGTACTGATGATATGGTGGCAAGAATAGATAATTTACAAACTCCATTGTGGGCAAGTTTTCGTAAAACTCTATTACACACACCACTAGTCTTAGTCTTTGTGTTAATAACAAACGAACTGACTGAGAATAGTAGGTTACTTACCTACTATTGTAAATTATTTGATGGAGACCAAGAAAAACGATACGGATAAAAATAGCCTAAGTTACATAACCTCATCTGTCAGTGACGACTTGTCAAAATTTATCTGTTATTTCAAACCACGTGTAAACTTAGCAGCAGGTGAGTCTCAAATAATAAATTTAAAGTAATCATCAATAGTTGTGTTAATTGGCCACATTCTTTTGTCAACGATAGAAATATCCAAATGTCAACATTTAGGGACTTTTGGCCTTCAGTATGAAGTGTAACTTCCTCGTTGTAAGGCAGGTGGGTGTTATCTGCAAAGCAATTTTAAAATTATTGATAGGCTGTCATATGTTCAATTAATATTGTATAGTGTTTGCTCGTGGTTTTGCTTACGTGGTATTATTTTTTTCTCTCTTTATTTTAAAATTATTAGATTTCAGTTCAGTTTACTATATTTTTTATGTGATAGGTCAGTAAAGTACAAATTGATGGTAAGAGACAACCAAAGATGTTTTAGGCGCGTCGCTGCCCTGTGGCCGAGATGTTTAGCCTAACCGGATACGCGACCCTCTGGACCGTTAGTAGTAATAGTAAAGCAAATGAATAGTAAAAAAAATTTGATAATGATGTAAAAATACATTTAAAAGTAAAAAAAGGCCTTTCTGTTTGCTACTGCTTTAAGGAATGACTATACTTGGTGTATATATAAATTGTATAAATGTCCTCTCTGGGATTAGCTGTTTCACAAATTTCATTTAATTTTAACTTTTCAAAGAGTGTTAATCTATCTATAAATTCAAGTTGTTTCAGCAAAATTTGTTTCTTAAGGACAACATATTGATCGAAAAAAAAATGTTTTTATGTCACATGTATAATGGTTTTTTTAGGAAATAATACTGTATAGGGAAGATAGAAAATTTTATTGAAATTCTTTAATTATCTGTGCGTTTTTGTATCTTATCTCTTTAAATCTTTAAAGTCGCGTGAATGAGTTAAGAATTCAAAAAGAATTGAAATTTATGTTCAAACTATGTAGCTGCCTTCGTTCCCTGGCACATCAGTAGAGGACTACTAGTTTGCGTGTCAAACAGGGGGAGATAGAAAAAGACATTGGAAACGAATTATGACATTTCTTTTTTCTTTCGGTGAGGGTGACAAGGATGACTAAAACAATTTCGAGACTAACAAACTCATTTATATGTTGATTTTTTTTGTAAAGAATATCTGATAAAACATATTTATCACACTGGTCGGCCACAGATAGGCAATAAATGCAAGTGTGCATACAAGTAGACTGAAGAAGCAACAAGTAAACAAGGTATTTCTAAAGGACAATGGTTCCTGTCAGGCATCTCGTAAATCGCGAGCTAGGTTTTCGTTCACTATCAGTTACATTGTAATACCTTAATAAGTAGAAGACTGCTGTAACCCTGCAGACCAAAAATGTTATACTTATGTAAGAACGTGACATTTTAAAAATTGGTTAGACTTTTGTAACGCAGCAAAACAAGAATGTGATACTTATGTAAGAAGCTTGCCATCCAAACTTCAATTTGGCAATTCATTATTAAAATCGTTTATTTGTTTATATAGATTATAGGTAATAAGATAGCGAAAAATTACATAGATCTTCTCATGGATAAAACTGTAAGGGAGATTGTAACTGTGGTAAGCTCTATAACTGTGACCTATAGACGATATAGGTAGATGTTGTAGGTGCATTGCTGTTCTGTGGGTAAGGTGTTATACCAATTATCGTACAAGTTTACCGGCTGCCCTACCCTTCGGACTGAAACCTGACGCTGTCATTTAATAGCAGAAATAGTTATTGCCGTTTATCGCTACTCGGAAGAGCTGCAGCACGGCATTATATCACCTTGTTGGTAATGATCCTTTTAGTATTTGGTCCCTCGTATGACGGAAGATAATTTATTTTACACAGAAGACCCGAACTGAAACGGTGTGTCAGAACCTAGGCTCTGCTTTCATTTCTATATTTCTGTGGCGTAAAATGATTAATATATATTAAAACGGTTTTTTAGTACCGTAAGTGAGTAGGATTACTGCTTGTAGTAGGGTAGGCAAAGCTACATCCTTCGTATATGGACGCGAATATTCTTACTTTTAACATAAATTTAAAGTTATATACTATTCAAGATGTATCATCTTATTAATAAACATGGACTAAGGTAGGAGTAAAATTAAGTGGATCTTTTAGTCTGTGTTAGAATGTTATAAAGACTTATAATACCAGGTTGATTGTAGAAATACTTTACTCCATGTATATTAATAAGGTGGTAGGGTATGTTTAATTAAATAATAATTTAAAAATAAGTTTATTTTATAGCTTCGTTATTTTCAGGCTTGTAGTTCATTAGCAAATTTTACATTTGTTGTTTGATTTACAGCTTAGTGTAATCAAATTTATTGTCATGACTTCACATCTGTTGGTTACGTCATAACCATTCAAGGATGCCATCTTTTACAAATGTAGCGTATTTATTTGACAGCACATTTTGACAGTTGCTTTAAAAAAATCAATTCTCTTCCATATTTTCAAGGTACGTTTTAGAATACATTTTGCAAAATTTAAAACTAAGGCGAATTAATTAGATGTCGAAGTCTTTTTTATGAGTGTTTGTGTTGTGTGTTATAAATTATTTTACAGCAAACTTAAAAAACATGTTAATAAATCTTCATTTGTATTCATCGATTCATATAACATTTCCTTGTCAACGAATGTTTTAGAAAATGGCAAATGTAGTCTAGGACATTAATACTTGCCAGCTTGGACTCGTAGTTATCGGTAAATCTAAAATGTTATGTTTGATTTACAATTTTCGTTGTCTTCCCTACTAATAATTAGCATACAACTCTGTGGGTGGTTATAATATGTGATTATGAAAAATATTTTTTTTGTATTAGGTTTTAAATCGTACTAATGTGGAATATTAAGGAATGATAAAAAATAAAGTTAAAATGACTTAGTTGAAATTCTTAAAAGTTGGTCTATTAAGCCAAAACAATGTTTTACAATCCTCAATCCCGTTTTAAAATTTAACTCAAATTTTCATTACAGCCATTATTCTTGAATAAACATTGAGGTAGGTACACAAGTAAAGTATTTTAAGGTTCATGTTGATACTAAAGTCTTTATTGCTTTGTAATACAGACTATAATTTTAACTTAAACTTAGGTGTACTTTAGAATATAATTTTTTTAAAAACACGGTAATAGTATTTATGGCGAAAAATTAATTTTATTATGATGTACTAACTTAAACAGAATTTACTTTAAGAAATCTGGCTAAAAAGAAACAATTTTTAATTCGGTAAAAAATAATCCCCTGTTCTTGTTAACTTATGGTTTCCCTACTAAACCATTCCAATACGATATATCATTTTACCCTCCGGAGTTTATTTTCGGATTGCTGTCAATAGAAAACTTATTGATAACTGTACACGTGATTGTGAAAACGTCATAGCTCCCTCAAAGAACAAATAGTTACGGTATTTCTATTACCTTAAAGCACGCCAGGGAGGTGGACTCTAATTTTCACTAGCTGTCTTAGACTTCATCCCCGTAATTTGGCTCTCCCCGTATTTTGACTTCAAATAAATCTAGCTTAAGTTTTTTATTTTTTTAATTAAAACTGTTTCAGCGAATTTCGTCTCGCGAACCCTGATTTTTTCTTAATATTTCAAATGTTTTAACAGTAATATCGCTATCCAGGGCTACATCTATTGCAAAAAAAACATTATTTTTATTACGGTTTAGCAGTTCTCGAGTTGTCCGTCCGCTTTCTTTTTTTCATTCTTAGATAAATGTGCAAAAAAAGTTGTATTGCAAACGATGTTTTAATACCTAATGTATGCTTTAACTTAATATTAAATTATTATAGCTTACGATTATGGTTGCTACATTTTTAACCTGCTTTTAGAAAACAAGATACTAGGCGTTGTTTTAAATATATATTTTTAAATTGTCTATAATACGTATAAAATTATAAGCGTTCGTAAGTCTTGTCAACAAATGTAATCTAGTATTGTTAAAACATACTATTGGTGCACAACAGTTTACTCGATTTTAAAAATCAGATGCGGTACTTAAAGAAGACATTGAAGTTTGTATTTATTAAAATGCAAACTTCGTACCCAGTAGTATAAAGGTACATGACACATATCAATGATTATATCATTCGCCATCAAACGTAAGTACATCACTCGGTACCAAAATAAATTATACAAAATATCTTATACATCATTAAAGTCTTCACCTGTTACTATCACGTGTGCGTTGGGTCACCAACCGTCCGGATTTTGTCGGACACATCCGGATTTTGGTTTTTTTATGTCTGGATATAATCATAGAGTCCTAAGAAAATTGATGATTTTTTTCTTTTTGTGTACATAAATGACTTGTTGAAATGGATGTCCGTTTTTTGCAATATTGCAGAGCTAAAAGTATTATTATTTTTGTGGTATTTTAAAAATATGAATTTATAGAGAAATGTCCGTTTTTTTTTAATTTGATTAAGCTAAGCCTTTTCGAGCAATGCTTCAATTTCTACAAGTACAAGGGGAGATTAATATTTTACTGTAATATACCCGTTACAGCAAACGGAAGGTATATTAATAAATATTTTGACTCTGTGTTTCTTTTTTCACGGATCATAGAAATACCGTAGCAATCGAATTAATTTATGTAATAATCTAAATATGTTTTCCCAACATTAGTTTACTGGGAGCAGATGTATCCTTATTTAAAAAAGGAGAACCTCGTATAGGGATAGTGGGAAATTACTAAACTGTAATAAAAGTATATTTTCAAACATACTGTATACATCTGTGTGGCGTTCTGCGTCAATACAAAATTCCCAATACTATAAACCCTTTGATGATAAAAAACAATATTCATTGATCACACCCGGAAAGCACATGTGGGTTTAGAAAGAGACAGGTTGATACGTGTGAAAGAGAATGTTGTTATATATTTTTATATTTTAAGTCAACGTGGTCTGTATTTGTTGGGTACGGGCTGGAATTTACTAACGTAATATTTTTTTCATTTACGAAAATGTTAGAATACGTAAAAACATTAAACTACCAATTTACAACCGTTTCATTTTAGCAAATTTATTCTTTACCATTACAAATATTTTCGATTTATCGAGGCATTATTAACCACTTGACAGTCCGTGGGCACTGCAGTGCCAATATTTTTTTTACGCAGAACTGTTAGTGGCACTACAGTGCCACAACCTCAAAGCGTTTGTAAAAACTTGTTTATTACGAATCGGTTGTGTATCTGTGCCTCAGCTGTAGTATTTAATGTTAAGAAAGAATCATAGATGGCATAAAAACCTAGTTCTATCCATTTTGATGCGCTGTTTTATCGACAGAGCAATTTTAAAGTGACATTGTTTTTTTTTCTGTGATTAAGTAAAAACTGCTTAAGAAGAATGTCGTCAGTATTTTCATTTTATTACTTAAGTCTTAAAGTAAGATTTGTTGTAAATTTCTAGATTAAATTCTCTTTACAGTGATGTATAAATATCATAATGTTTCATTCTGCAAAGTTCATAATTTTTGCAAACAATATAGTCAAGTTCTGTTTGTGAGTAAACATGGCTGGTTTTGTTGTTATTTACTAATTGTCGAATTTAAGTTTTATGCACTATACATATTTTCAACTTTATTGATGCCATATTTTATTACCTATCCAGCAGTATATTTTAATTCATAATCACAACTATACTTTTCTTTCTACAAACGTTTTTATAGGGACAGGTCACGCGATTTTTCTTGTGCACCTATTGAGCGATAACGTCGGACAGTTCTGGCACATCTCTGTTTGTTAGCGCGGACAGTCAAGTGGTTATATAAGTCTGCATAATCAAAGTGTTCTTGGTTTAATGACATTAAAAAATAAACATGGCGGTTGTGAGCTGTCATTTTTGAAGTTTTTTTAATACTGAAATAATAACAGCATGTATCATACAGATGAATATTACTAATACTATTGCTTAGTTTACGCAGTCAGTTTTTTTTGTATGAATTTGTTATGCACATTACGCTGCAAATATGAGTATGAGGTTTGCCATGACCCCTTTGTACAAAGAGAAAATTTGCATGAGAGAGCATGTTGAATGGAAGACACACAAGCAGACGGATTTCCTGAGTTTCCCGTATTTGTCCGGGCTCCTATGCAGAATAGACCATCTGCCTTCCTCTCAGGCAGCTCGTAAAAGGCGAGTATAGGCTTACTGTCACTAACACTATGCCATCTGACTAGGTGGTAGAGTTTCGCAGCGGATTGCCCAGGTTAGTACCACCGCCTTACCTATTCCTGCCGCCATGTCGTCAGTGTTTACTGTTAATATAATACTGTTAATATAATGCATTAAAGTTTGCAACCGAAGCATTATCAGGAGAATTCGACTGTACTCCACAAAGGTTGATTATAAAGATTTTCTCATTCAAGTTTAGTCTGTGACTTCCTAATTTAGTCATTTTATTTTGATGTAAGAAAGGACTTCCTCAAAGTAACGCCTTCTTCTATTGATAATGATATACAACTTGTTTGATTGAAAACTTCTATGATAAACTTGCTTTGGGTTGTGGCGAAATTGAAAGAAGAAATTTTTTTTAATGATATTTGAAGGCAAACAAGCAGACGGATTTCCTGATGGTAAGAAATTCACGCCGCCTAGAGACACCAAATGTAGAAATGGTGCGTTGCCAACCAGAGGCCGGGATGTTAGGCCTTGAGCAAAAGTAAGTTTACCGGCTACCTCACCCTCCGAACCGGAACACGTCATGACGTTATGGCGGCAGGAATAGGTAAGGCGGTGGTACCAATCCGGGCGAGTCGCTGCTAAACTCTACCACCTAGTCAGAATTCACGGTGTTAGTGACGGTTAGTCTTTGCTCGCCTTTTACGAGCTGCCTGGCAAGGAAGGCGGATGGTCTATTCTACAAAGAAGCCCGGACCAACACGGGGGAGAAATGGATGCATTTTTTTATATTTATTGAATTTCGTGTACATATTGAGTAATATTAGTAGACTTTTGGTGGCATTTTGTATAATTTTGTTCAGCAAAGTGCACAAGTGAAGTATTCTTGCCGATTCTCTAAGCCGTCAAATCTCTTTTTCTTTCAACGTTTTATTATTTTGAATCAAACCGGGCTTGGCTTAACGAGATAGGATAAAAGCTTAACACAATTTAATTAAACTTGACTAATAGCAGTTGGTTACACCCAAGCTAGAAATTAAAAAATCTACAACCAACAAAAGGATATTTCTTGTTGACTAAGTTCAAAGCTTATCAGTGATTAATACGATCGTGACTTCTTCCTATTCGTGATCTTTTATTCGTGTAATTATGAGGAAGACCTCGAACCAAAATCACGAAGGCACATAAAATAAGCCTTTATTATCTGTGCATCTCAATATTTTCATGACACGATGTTTTCCAAACAGTTTGTATGTGCAGCACTGCAGTATTAAGAAGGCATAAGGGTATAAAATAAAAATAACTACGTTAAAAAAAAACGATTAAAAAGTAAAAAAGTATTAATTGTAGACTCCACCCACGAGATGGACAGACGACCTTATGAGGGTCGCGGGGTCTCGTTGGATGCAGGCCACTTCCATCCGGCCGAAGTGGAAGTCAATGGGGGAGGCCTATGTTCAGCAGTGGACGTCCTATGGCTGAAGTGATGATGATGATGATGATGAATTGTAGACTAAAAGCGAAGCGGTGCGGTGCCAAGCCTTAAACTAATAATTATATTATAAGTAGTATTAAATTGGCTTGGCACCGACTTCAAACCTAATAGTAAATGGCACATATAAATAATAGGTAATATGTAATTAATATTACATATTTTTTTTTCTTTTAGTTTTGAAGTCAGATTTTTTAACGTAGTTATTTTGATTTTTATCTGTTTAGTTTATTGCTGTTATGATTTAATTTTATAAAACAGACATTGGGATAGGTGAAAGTAGATAAAGAAATACTCATAAAACAAAAACTTATGAGCCTACCTGAATCAAAGTTTTATGGGACCAATTCGAAACTATATCGCATCAAACAAAAAAAAAGAAATTACGTAAATTGGTTCAGAAACCTCGGAGAAATCGGTATATATACATATATAAAAAAATACCGGCCGAATTGAGAACCACCTCATTTTTTGAACTCGGAGTAACCACTAGAAATAGACATCTGCAGCAAAAAGGCTTAACAGCAAATGTTTAAGGAATTTACGCATTCTTAGGTTTATTGTTCAAAAATATTGTTCAGTAATTTAAGTTCTAGCCCTGATGATGCTGTTAAAAAGCGAAACCGGTAGACTATTTATAAAATAATAAAATATAAGTGATACGTAAAACAGTACAAGTGTTTCTTCATTTAAAAATATGAATTACGCATTCTCTTTTAAATACCGTAACTCAAAAAGTCAACTAAAAACCGTTCGGCGTTTGTATGAAGTAGTAGAAAACGTTTTATGAAGATTAATCAACAAAGAAACTAAAGACTAAAGTTTTCTTACTAAGCGGTCCGTAAGAAACGACCGTTGATTTATTTTGTTACAGTATAACTAGGAATAGGTAGGATAGGTCGAGTTTTGCGAAGTCCCGATAAATACCATAACCTTCCTTACCTCATAAGGTCAAAGCTTGCCCATGTCCTGTCCCGGTCGTTTCCGGTATACGCTTATTCACACAAAATTTTAGCAACCCGACCTCAAGTTGGCACCATTCGTCTGCTTGTTTCCTTTCCAGTGATATAAATAAATGATGAACGTCTAATATACACACTGAAGTCATTGTCTTTAGTGTCCTAGATTTTTTCCATACTCTCATAATAACATAAATGGGAAAGCATGTTTGTTTGACCTTCTCTCACGTCGCAACGCAGCGATATTTGGTACTATTTTAGTTACGGAGATAGTCAAGAAGCTGGAAAGTGACCTAGCGTACTTTTTATCCCAATCTCTGAATGGATTTCCGCAAGTGAGCTGAATAGCTTTAAAAGGCGAGCGTAGCCGCACGGAACATCTGAAGTCAAATAAAACAAATAAACACGACCACCGTGACACACCATTGCAACGCTCGGAGTACTTTTCTATTTCCTTTTTTTACAGTATTATGAACGCAAACTTAAAGAGCTTCTTAGATTGTTTAAATATTACTGTCATAGTAATTTTATACTAAGTTTCATTAATAGCAGTTATGACTTTAATATTTTATAATTTGCTTGAGTGTACTTTACAAAAGTACAGTTAAGTAAAGTTAAAGTTACTCCGAACCGGAACACGTCATGACGTTATGGCATCAGGAATAGGTAAGGCGGTGTGACCAATCCGGACGAGTCGCTGCGGAACTCTACCACCTAGTCAGATGTCACGGTGTTAGTTACTATGCCTAAGCATATGCTAGCCTTTTACGAATAGATATTTATAAAAGAATGGCCCTGTTTTTAACTCAATTCCCTTATTTCTGAGGTTAAAATGATTGCATGATTGCACACACATTTGCATAGATAAAGGATTGATAAGATGAAAATTTGAGTGAGGTTCTCAAAGGGGTAAAATATATTCATTTTCAACTTAAATTATTCAAGAAAGGGCAAAGTTGGGGAAGTTTTTAGTTCAAACTAAATCTGTTCAACTTAAGCTAAAACTCAAAGCTTTACTCCATTGCATGTTACATTTTTTTTATTATTTACTATCTTTCTTTTAAATCTTAGTTTTTTTGTGGTAAAAGTTTGTTGTTATTAATATTAATCCCACCAAAAACATAAATGTAAAAAAGTAGAGCCAAGTTCAATACAAACATTATGCTTGGCTGTGAACTCCGCCGCAAAAAGAATGGAAATCTTAATGGGTGCCAAGTTCTATGCAAAATCCAAATACTTATTTATAGGAACGAAATAACATTTTGATCAAGTATGAAACTCTATTTCTTTGCTTTATTCGATAACTACAACAAATACTGTTATTTCAAAATAAGAGATCTAATAGTAGGTAAGATTTAACTTAGCCAGTTTTCATTATATCAGTTATTTCATAACAATATTCAACATAATATATACTATAAAAACTGATAAAAACTGGCCAAGTTTCAAATTTAATCCTTCTAGGTCATCTGGAAGTAGGTTAGGTTTAGCTACTATAGGTATGTCAGTCAGTCGGTCAGTAGGTACTAAAATTTACGACTTTTAGACCTTCATATCTTTATAACCGTTTGCGCTAGCTTTATGAAATTTGAGATTCTTTATGTCCTTATGGATATGATTACACACACGTAGTTTTATGTATTTACGTTAAGTAAATTTTGAGTTATAAAAGGGTCAAAAGTGGCACCAAGTGGTTCGTGTAAAATTACACTCGGCACTGGCTAGCCAGTTCTTTGCTTGAACTTGGCTTGACACACTGCCGCGTGTCTAGATATGAGTCAGTTGGAATGACAATTGCAATAAGCTTACTTATAAAGGTATTTTTTAATAATACTAGAAGGCAACCAAATCAACGGATTTCCTGATGGTAAGAAATTCACGCCGCCTAGAGACACCAAAGATGGTAATGGTGCTTTGCCAACCTAAGGCCGAGATGTTAGGCCTCGAGCAAACTAAGTTTACCTTACCCTTCGAACCAGAACATGTCAATAAAGCAAATGGATTTTCTGATAGCAAAACTATTTTTAAAAAAATGTTTAAATGGTGCGTAGTCAACTAAAGGCTAGGATGTGGAGATAATTAAGTAAATAAATATTTCGGCCTGAAAAGTTTGGATGGCCGTAACACAACAATAATTGTAAACAATCACATAATAGCGACAGAAAGCAACAGGAACCCCGCGTTGGTCCGGGCTCCTTTGTAGAATAAACCATCTGCCATCCTGTCCCAGGCAGCTCGTAAAAGGCGAGCATAGGCTCACCGTCACTAACACCGTGACATCTGACTAGGTGGTAGAGTTTAGCAGCGACTCGCCCGGATTGGTACCACCGCCTTACCTATTCCTGCCGCCATAACGTCATGACGTGTTCCGGTACGGAGGGTAAGGTAGCCGGTAAACTTACTTTTGCTCGAGGCCTAACACCCCGGCCTCTGGTTGGCAACGCACCATTACCACCTTTGGTGTCTCTAGGCGGCGGGAATTTCTTACCATCAGGAAATCCGTCTGCTTGTTTGCCTTCCAATGTCATAAAAAAAAAAAATCTTGTGAGCCGTTACGGAATCTGCTATATAGTCCCAATAACATCTGTTGAATAAGCCAGCAATCTAAATGATTTAACTATCGAATGAAGGATCCGTCTCATCTGTGCCCCAAAGCTGTAATTTTGTTTAGTCGGGAAAAATTGTGGTTGTTAGTAAAACCCTTCTTTCAAAATAAAAGTGTCCATATTTTCTTTTATTTCTTTCTTTATAGAGTTTTTGACATTTGCGGTGGTATTTTGCCATTAGTCAAGTAGAAATTTACATCAAGTTAACCGATTTACCAAAATTAGGTTTCAATTAATCAAAATTAGTCACAAGTCGTCAATAAAAGTCATTTCGGGCTTTGAGTACTAACGCGGTGGTCTCATTACTCAAGCTCATATATAAATTTGGCGGCAACGGGGAAATTCACGATACGCTAATTTTTTCATGATTATTTAAGTAATTTGTGCACTTTCACTGAAAAAATTACACAAAATGCCACCAAAATTGACTAATTACACTTGATATAAACACGAAATTCAATAATTGTGAAAAAACTTTGACCATCTTTCCTCTCGATGGCGCCAAAACCAAAGTGTCAATGTTGTAAAAAAATAAAGGGCTGACTTTTTTAGGTCGAAGCGGTTAGAAAATATCTCATTTTCAGCCAAGTTGCGACTTTTTTAACTTTTAACTCCCGGACTCTACTTTTCGCCAAACAAAATATTGTATAAATATTAATTAAGTATTTAGAAACCCTCTTTTGGCGAAAACAATCTTGTGGTACAATGTCTTAATTTTAAGATCTCGTTTCCATTATCAACGCACTCAGAAATACATATTTAACATAAACACTAACGAAATGTGGTTGTAGGTTGGAAGGACTATCTCTTTGACCAAGGCAGACTACTGGATAGCTCAAGGCTATTCGGAAAAACACCGTACGCCGCTTGCAAAAAAAAAAACAGAAATGACACAGCCATTGTAACGCCTTGCTATATTTACGAAATATAACATTTTGGGACCGAAAAGAGGCTAACAAAATTTTGAAATTTGTTTTTTTTCAAGTGTTTCGATAGCTTTGTTCTTGTGATTGTGTGCTAAAAATAGTTAGGAAAGATAGTGGATTATTAACAATTGGGTAATAGAGATGTTGGTACTAGCAGTTCATCGTGTTATTTTTCAAAAACCTATTAGATTTATATTTTTAACATTATTTTTTAGAAAGTGCTAGAGTAAGTTTCTAAAATTGTGTTATTGTAAATAAAATATGTACTGAATGTTTATGTTGTATGATTATGTTCTCAAATAATATAACTAAATTTTCAAGCAGGTTCTATTCAATGGTAATATTGTATGAAAGAGATCTGTTGGTCACGTCTCCTCATTGTGTGGTTGAGTCGCATTGTGGTCGAATTATACGAAATACGGAGATCCTACGTGCCTTTGTTGTACACACATATCT
Source organism: Calephelis nemesis (assembly GCA_002245505.1). Taxonomy (NCBI): domain Eukaryota; kingdom Metazoa; phylum Arthropoda; class Insecta; order Lepidoptera; family Riodinidae; genus Calephelis; species Calephelis nemesis. The sequence goes on from NJDD01000542.1 coordinate 548,295, forward strand.
AGTTTTGTATTCATATTCCTTTTAAGATTATAAACCAAATTTGATTTATTTTGTACCAGCTTTCCTTTAACGTTTTCAAATGTACTTGCATTGCAGCTGAAAACCGTAATATAATGTCACGTTATATAAATAACTAGTATTTCGCGC
>NJDD01000542.1:548619-574066 GCA_002245505.1 Calephelis nemesis
TGAGTTTATATATTATAATTACAAAATTAAAAATGAATAAATAACTATTTCGATTACGTCGGCTTTCTAACAAAAAATCTATTGCATCGAAATCGATCTATGTATTAAAAAGTTGTGATGCCACAGACTCTAACTCAAACAGTCACGTCAAGTTTACAGAACCCCTCTTTTACGTTGGGGGGGTTAAAAGTTATACGAAAAGAAAGAGCTCTTAATCCGATCTGTGGTTTTATTTGTAAGCCAGTTGAAACACTCGGTAAGAAACACTACTACCTAATACACTGTAAATTACTGTAATTTAGTGCAGACTATAATGTGAATTTACACCATAAAGTAATAAAGTCTGTGTTTATCAAAATTTTATATTATTTTTAATATTAAAATTTTAATTTTAAGGTATATTATTTTATTTTAAATGCGTCGTTAGTAGGATCGTGTTCGATTCCCGACGAGGTCAGGCATTTGTGTGATGAGTATTTAGATGTCTGCATTTCCCGGGTCTGGGTGTATATTAAATTTATTCTGGTATCTATTTAAGTATTTCTATGTATTAGTATCATCAACTAGCACCCATAACACAAGTACATAATTTGCTTACTTTGGGGCTAGATTCAATTTATGTAACTTGTCCAGGGATATATATATTTTCACATTTGCAATAGATAAGTAAACCAACTTTCACAATTTTTTAAAAAACTTTGCCGCCATATTTCCAGTACCAGTAATTGCAGTATTCTGGTTTGAAGGGCAGGGTATTCTATTCGCCTATATTTACCTACATTTTTACCTTTGTATATAGGCAACGTGTACTTCACTACCAGAAAACTTTTGTTTATTTGTCTTTCAATGTAATAAAGTAGTTTAGTGGTATCCAAAAAATAATAATACGTACTATTTGCTCGAAAGGCATGAAAAAAGAAAAACAAATTGACCTCATTTATCAATATCTAGTATTTGTTGGGACGACACAATAGATCATAATAAGATAAATTTCTATGACCACGTTTTATCTTTTATTCAGTATAGAAATGTAGAGATCAGACGGGAACGCCGTAGGAAGTCTAACGCAAAGGTTTGCTATACGTGACCTGTGTTCTGTACAAGGAAAATTAATTCAACATTTCTCCAAATGGTGTCTAGCCCAAGAGCTCGCGAACGCTGTGTTGAAAGTGTTTTCTAGCCTCTTGAAAGTAATAATTGAAGGGTTGAGTTCGAGAATGGTTTAACTGATTTTTTTACAAAAAATAGGGATTGGTATCGTTGGATTCAGAAAGAAATAATCTATTTAATGCCCTTTTCAAAATAACAAGAATCGCATTATATCTCGCGATATTCAGTCTTAAAACGGTTTAACTGACACAGATGTCGAGATCGCTAGTGCCAAAAATATTAAATATTAATTAAACCTACATAAATATCATAATTACCTCAGTTCTAATATAAAAATAGATTAATTATATCGCCAAAAACTCTTTTAACTTTTAACAAGCGCCGTATTTGTGGTGATTTTTTTAGTAGAATTGAAAATAATGCTCCCAATATTTAAAATGTCATTTGCGTCAAATCACGTATTTATTAGTTAAACCATTCTCAAACTCAATTTATGGTAACGATTTCACCGATCGTTCAGGATAACCGAATTCGTAAACTTATGCAGTGTTAAATTTGTTGTCTGTGTAGTGTATGGTGTATGTGGTTATATGTTTTTACACAAACAATTAAATAACAAATAATGCCGTCATTAAAAAAGGACTTTTTTATAACATTGGAAGGCAAACAGGCAGACGGATTTTCTGATGGTAAGAAATTCACGCCGCCTAGAGACGCCAAAGGTAGTAATGGTGCGTTGCCAACCAGAGGCCGGGATGTTAGGCCTTAAGCAAATGTAAGTTAACCAGCTACCTTACCTTCCGAACCGGAACACGTCATGACATTATGGCGGCAGGAATAGGTAAGGCAGTGGTACCGATCCGGGTGAGTCGCTGCGAAACTCTACCACCTAGTCAGATGTCACGGTGTTAGTGACTGAAAGCCTATGCTCGCCTTTTACGAGCTGCCTGGCACAGGAAGGCAGATGGTCTATTCTACAATGGAGCCCGGACCAACACGGGGATCACTCACAAGGGGAATGTAATTTACATAAGTATTCTATGTCATTTATATTAATGATATTATTTAAGTGACGACTTATTAATACGTGGAAATAATATGCGTTCAATTTTAATACAAATTGATTCACACTTACTTTTCTACGAATAGTTTTATGAAAGCGTTTAAATTTTTATCTCTCTATTTTATTTATTTGTTATATATACGACTATATAAAACAAACAAACAAAATAGAGAGACAGAGTTAACAAAAGTTAAAGGTCTCAGACTGATGGACTGATTTTAAATATATTTGGTTTTTTGGATTTATCCTTGCCTTCAATAATATAACAGCCAACGGGGCAAATCAGATAGTACGAAGTTTACGTCAGCTGTAAATACTTAAAATTTGCTTCGTATCTCAGTATAGCATCTATTATACGATAAAGTTGTAAAGAGCATTAAATAAGAGATATTCTAAAATAAAAATATAATAGTGACAGTTTAGTGCAATGCTTTTAAATATTATTTATAAAACTCTTGCCTGTAAGTTTGGTTGACTGTTAACACGTCATCGGAAATATAATTAAGTAACCTTAGTCAGTCTAAAGATAAAGCCCAACTTTTAATCTAAGCTTAAATTCAATAAAACAATAAAGTAGGAGTGGCAACGTCATAAGTTATGGCTTCTCAAAGTTCGCAAACTCTCCAAACAACCAGATTACCGAGATGTCTTACCGGTGTCGAGAGAGCTTACTAGATTTGTAATACGAATTCAATCCTACCACCGATTTAATCACAATCCTTAGGATTTTCTCGTTAAGCCTGTCGATATATTTTGAGATACGACTTGGCATATACTTTGATTGATTCAATACGTTTTGTCACGGATAAGTAAGGCGGTGTCAGTCGATCAAAATTAAAATTTTATGCTTTTGAGCACTCATACATTAAAATGTTTAAACAGATTTATATATAGAATTTTGTAGATATGAAGGTTAAATGGATAAATTTATGGGAAAAATATAATCGATGTAAATGGTAAGATTATATTTCAATACATTTTTAATTTATACATTATTTTGTTGGAACAGAGATAATAGCATAAATATCAGTTTTTTTTAAAAAAAAACACAGGATCTTCACACCCCTTTACCCTAAGAGGTAGGTAAAGGTATTTTTTTTGTCATTTGTGCAAAATTTATATAAAGCATGGAAATGCGCCTCATACAGAATATCTTGGTTGAACATTAAAATTTCGATTTATAAATATGTTAATTATCCTATTAATGGCTTTAACCGTAGTCCAATGTATGTGACCTTAAAATATTATTGAAAGTCAATTTTAGACACTATGCTAATATTTTTACCTTACCAGTTGCGCTTATTGAAGTATCTCTAGGATCTTTGTAATTCAAAATTTACAAATTAACCAAAAATAATAATGTTGTGTGAAAGTGTTCAAACTGCTGCTACTAATTTAATGAGATCTTTTAATTAATAAAATCATTGGAACCAAAATCAAATTCAACTGTGCAAATTATAGAATACACGTTTTTTTGTAGTTAACACTTGTACTTATCCACTGTATACTTTATTTAACACTTTCTGTTACTTTCTAGCCAACCGGTTTCACTGTTTACAGCATCCTCAGGGCTAAGAAACTAAAGATAAAAAGGATTTTTAAGAAAGTAACAGAAAGTGTTAAATAAAGTATACAGTGGATAGTAGATAGTAGAGTATACTAGTGTTAACTCCAAAAAACGTGTATATACAATGGAATTCCACCAAGTGCCGACGATATCAAGTATAGATTAAATTATAGAATATTTATCTCAAAATTATAAATTAAAAAACGGTTTAATAATCTTAAGGAACTCTAACAGCAATCAAAGCTGAGAATTTTAGGGTGTATGAATAAAACATGCAACCGAAGTGGATACACTTCAGTATTGTTATTCGCCTATCGCCTCTGTAGTCTAGCGGACCAGGTGTTAAACTTGACTTCATGAGGTCCCGGGTTTTGATTTTCGGCATTTGTTTTTTCGTATTTGTTTTTGTTTTTTTAACGTTTTTTCAAATTTTCTAATGAAAAAACTTTGCTCGGGATTGGATATGTGCCCAGTTGGCGATAGGCTCGTATCTACCACGTTGTGGGACTTAGTGTCTTCGGCTAGTTGTGCCTCTGCTTACCGCTTCGGGGATATGGGCGTTAAGATACTTTACTTTGCTATTCATGTAATCTTGTTTTAAATCTAAATAATATTAAAGAAGTTTTTGCTTGAAAATATCGTGCGGATTATATATTAAACTTGACCTCCTGACAGCGTGAAATATGCTTCGTAATTTGAACTATCACGTTAAGTGATTCAATCATTGTGATCTTTGTCAGACTGCCAATTATTTATTTATACAGTTTTAAAGTAGTTTTTTTATATAGCTCTTATTATATACAACTGAACTGTCAGGACACCACGTTTTAACCAAAGATGGAGATATACCTAATAATCTAGACGCAGCAACGGCTTGCTTAGACAACGTCCGAATAGTAAATGGCCGAAAATGTAAATGGAAGTTGTTAAATACAAAACATGGTCCGCAAAAATTGACCGCCTCGTTGGTCGAGTGGCTAGCGTACACGCCTAACTACACCGACTAACCGCGAGGCTCGGGTTCGATTCCCGACGGGGACAGGCATTTGTGTGATGAACATTTAGATGTCTGTATTTCCGGGTCTGGGTGTTTATTAAATCTATTCTGGTATCTATTTAAGTATTTCTATGTATTAGTATCGTTGACTAATACCCATAACACAAGCATATAATTTGCTTACTTTGGGGTTAGATTCAATTTGTGTGAGTTGTCCAGGGATATTTATTTATTTATTTATTTATTTATTTATGGTATTAGGTTATTCCAACCCTATCGTCTGCTAATGGCAATTTAGTAGTAGCTTGCTCAGTTTGTTAACATTGCTTTACCGCCTCTCTGGTTAAAAAAATCGTGTAATGAACATTTAGGTGTTTCCATTTCCGGATCTGGGTGTTTATTAAATTATTTCTGATATCTATTTAAGTATTTTTATACAACGTAATCGTCGACTAACACTAATAATACTAGCATGTAATGTGTTTACTTTGGGGCTCGGTTCAATTTGTGTAAATTGTCCAGGTTCAATTTGTGTAAATTGTCCAGGGATATTTATTTATTATTTTACCTACTGCTATGCGTTGCATACGTATACTAAGATTTAAGTCATAGGGTAAGAAGGTTGTCTCTTACCAGTGCCAGGTTGTTTGCTATCCTCCAGCAAGAAACAAAAGCACAGAATAGTTATAGTAACTGACGCAGTAAAAAGAAATTAACAAGATAAATCAAATTCATCTATACTTATAGTAAAACTGAAGAAGAGCGAATTCTGTGCATTGAAGAAAATAAAAAAGGATACGTGTAGATGGCTACTAAGAAGCAGCAAAACACATTTTTGGAACTTCTGTCGGTCTGTCTGTCTGTATCATTGCCGCGATTCACATAGAATCTAGTTAGGTACCTGATCGTATCGTATTCCTTCTGGAAAGTACCTGTTTTATATTCTTTGAAAGGTTCTAGAATACTTTTTAGTCCGCTCACTAGAGAGATCCCTCGGGGAGAGGTCAAAAAATAAACTGGGATATAATTAATTAACGCGTAGTCCGATTTTATTATTTTTTTATTTTGTTGTCTTTATTAATTGTTCCCTCATTTTTTCCAAGTCAAAAGTTTAACAGTTTCGAAATTCTGTAATTCCGATACGTCTCTACGTATCAACAATCAATATAATGTAACCAAAAAAACGTGAAATCCTTTGTTTATTTGAAATGAATAGGCTCCGAAACTACTGGATCAATTTAAAAAAATCTTTCACCTTTAGAATGCTACATTATCCCTGTTACTCATAGGGTTTGTTTCATCAAAATCGGTGCGTAGAAGCCAAGTAACGCTGGCAAGGCTGCGTAAAACTGCTAGTTTTACATATACATAATTTTCATGCCAAGGCCCTTTGCAGAGTAGGCAATATCGGCTGTCAAATGAATGAATTTCGCCGGGTCGGCTAGTCCATTATAAATCTCAACATTCATTAACTTGTACAGAGATTTAGTTGAACCCATCTAAAAAAACGGACACTAGCTCTCGTAACTGTTGAATCGGATCAACTTATTTCCAGGACCGAAGTCACGCTTCTTTTCATTCCACTGATACAAAGCTGTGAAGCTTAATTACAAGTTCGCATTGAAATCAGAAGAGGGTGTAATTAATTGAACGAGGTTTTAAGGTTAAGACATAATAGTAACTTATTAATACATAAACACCTAATCATACCACTACTATATGATTACTATTATTATTTATGAGATCTGAAGATAAACGAGCATACAGATTTAGGAATGGTTATAAATATGTTACGTCACCTATATATACTAGACACTACAGCTGGAAGTGATACCTACTTTTTAATGAGCAGTGGGTGTTAAGCTTTTAGATACTCGAAATTGTTGTGTTCCGTTATGAAATCGGATTCGGATTTGGAAGTGCGCGCACACACATACACATACATACATACACACACGCACGTATTCGCTCAAGCGCGCACGCATGAAAGCACACATGCACAAACGCATACACACATGCACACATACACACACAAACGCACATACAATTTCGTAAAACCCATAACACGGGGGTTCTTCCATCGGAGGTTAAAAATGTATTAGCAAACCTTAAAACACAATAATGTATGTTTTACTCCAGCTACATGCTTCATGATTGAATTATTACTCTCATCACTTGCTAATTACACCCAATTTGCACATAACGAGTGCTTCATTTAAAACGAATTTGTATCCGCGGCAGTAGGAGCCAGGAATATCTGAAATTGGCGGCGAATAATTTGCATTTTGTTGGCATCTGTTTTACATATCTCACACTGGATGTGCGGATGTTGAGCCACGCATACATTACCTTTCAGATTTATCTCGATAATACATCTGTACGCAGTACATCTGTTATATCGTATATGAAATCCAGTGCCAGATTAAGCAGGCGCAGAGCCTGTACAAAACTATATGTATATTGTTTTATAGAAGATAGCTTAGTATGATGACACACGAATCGTCAGATAGAAAGTGATATTTTAGTCGGAGATGAAGAAACGTAATGCTAGAAGTCGCATACTGTTGCATTGAAAATGCCCAAGTTGTAATTCTCGGGAAATACTTTTTAGGAAGTAAATTTCAATCTTTTGCAGTCTGAGAGGCGAAAAAATAGGCGAGCGTTTTGGATCTGGTACGTTTAATATAGATCAAATAGGGACGATAGGTGTAAGTTCGCCTTGTACTACGATTGTGGAATAGATCTTAATAGGTGGAATAAGGCGGTGGAGCTCCACCACTCTATACAGTAAAATACGCATCGTGCAACGTATTTTTAGTGCTAGGGGGTCTAGTTTTTTTAAATCTATTAGCGGTCGACCATCACTAAATATTCAGCTCAGCTTAAGCTTGCGGCCTATTTTAGTTTAACATTTTGTAACGTGTTAGTAGTGTTGCCCAGATTCAGTCTTGGTCTTGTTCTTGCGTTTTTGCAAGACCAAGACCAAGAACAAGACCGCGTATTTTTAGCAAGACCAAGACCAAGACTGACCGTGCAAGACTTGAGCAAGAACAAGACATAGCCTGCAAGACTCTTGCGTCTTGCAGCTAGGACTTAGCTCTATTTCACTGAGTAGTTAGGTGTAACAGTTCGGTGTATAGGTAGGTACGCTTAGGAATTCTATGAGACGCAAAAAACTGTATCAAAGAATATGAAAAACTGGACCTATGCGCATTACGACTAATACCATAAACATAGCGAATAAAAAAATATCTATTAAAATCAAACTGAATGCATGCATAGTTATGTTTTAACCATCGGCACTTTGATAATGCGGTATCGAAGTTTTTTTACTTACTTCTCAAAGAAATTTGCCGCTTTTCTCATATCTTATCTTTATCATAACCTAATTATAAAGCTGTTGATTTGTGTTGTATTTTATTTTTATTCAAATAAATGATAAATCGTAAAACTCTTTTATTAAATTTTTTATAAGTTGAGGGTTCAATCTCTTTCTAGACAGATAAGTATTGTTCTTCAAAATACAGTCAAGTTATTGTAATTAATTTGTTTTTTTACATGTTTTAGCAAATGTAAGCTTATAGATCATAAATGTTTATTAAGAAACAGTTACTTCCATGGAAAACGACATATAGGTCAGTTGATTTTTCGAATTGTTATCAAATCTTCAGTTATTTATTAATCTGCTTGATCTTTACTATGGCTATGTTAATTCAAGCTCACAATGTTCCAATTTTAATACGTTTTTCTAAGATTTAAAGTAAACTTCAATAAATAGTAATAGACTAATAGGTAATTGCAAGACTTGCAAGACTCTTGCTGCAAGACCAAGACCAAGACGAAGACTGGGAGCGCAAGACCAAGACCAAGACCACGACCAGGTGTATTGGCGCAAGACCAAGACCAAGACTGGCTAAGTCTCGTCTTGTTCTTGCATTTGGGCAACACTACGTGTTAGAAATCTTGAAGTCTTAGAGATGTACCAACTGGTCTCCAGTTCCGTGGTTGATTCAGGACTGTTCAAATTATATTATACTACATTTACACTCGCGTACGTCGTACGCGGCGCGAGTTTAGAGCGTGAACAGTACAGTTATTCTTATAAATAAATGAATATAAACATTCCTGGACAAGTCACACAAATGGAACCTAACCCCAAAGTAAGCAAATTATATTAAGTTATGTTAATCAACAATACTAATATATAGAAACACTTATATAGATACTAGAATAAATTTAATAAACACCCAGACCTGAAAATGCAGACATATAAATGTTCATCACACAAATGTCTGTGTGCGTCTTAAACACAATACTAGCGGATCGTTAACATTTAGTTATAAAATCTACAAATCTGATAAAATAATTCATTGTTTATTATCAACTAAATGTTTATATTTAGTTAGCATTGTGTTCAAGACAAAATTACCTATCTAAAACGATATTTCTGATTCCAATTTGTATGAAATCGGTATTAAAATAAACTCTACAGAGGCTTGCGGCTCGTGTCACGCCACGTCTCATGACTTGTAGCGCTCGCGTCCAGAGCGGCCGGCGGTTGGGCACGAGTCAAAGGACTACGCGATAAACACAAGTGTGGCAGCAATGCCAACCGAATAAAATTGTATTTATACGATTTTATTCGGCGTTGGATGATCGTAAATTCGGAATCGTACGTCGTGAAAATACGTAATATCTCTAGTTATTCGAATGAAATATTTTTTATTTATTTATTAAATTGATTAGTGTACACAAAAATCAACAAATTAGAATGACACTTAATCCAATTATTTTTTATTTGAATGTTTGCTGTTTTATTTCTAATCTAGCCTACCCGGTGAACTTTGTTTACTTGGCATTAGACACTGTGATTAATGTACAGGGGCATGACTGTACATACAAACCCTAAAACTTGTGGCTTGGAAGAATTACCGGAGAATCTCTAAAGTACGTACTATTATTACTACTGAACAAAAATCAATCAAAAAAATTGATAGAAGAAGGCGTTACTTTGCGGAAATCCATACTTAAATCTAAATAAAATTATTAAATTTGCAATTTTCCGCCAAAAAATGTATACGTATTATAGAGTAACAAAACAGAAAAAATAGTGCGCTGAGAATGAATTGGACTTACCGGAAGCTAAAACTGCCAAATATGTCCAGCTCATAATCATATATAAATTATTCTTAGCGCACTATTTTGTCTGTTTTGTTACGCCATAATACGTATACATTTTTTTGGCGGAAAATTGCAAATTAAATAATTTTATTTAGATTTAAAAATCAATCAAATTAAATCGAACTGAGCGTTAACGAATTACATCCCTAATTATATTTTTACATAGACCCCATCTTAGCTAGATTTTACCTTAAAAAAGACAAAAAAAAACTGAAACCACCGATTTTTTCAAAATAATATCTTCAGTGTACAAAATGCACTCTTCTACGGTTTGCCTTCAGTTGCGTATTAGGTAGTTTACGATAGTACGGATAGACTTGTTGCCAATCATATTTTAGCGTTCACCATCGCTGACAGCTCAAAGACAACTGAACCATCGTTATCTCTGAACTGAACCCACCAAAGAGGGTGTAAAAATCAAGGTCGTTTCCCGTCGACATCTCGAGGTGTGATACGAGACAAGAGACGAATTAAAGACTAACTACCTACGAGGCGACAGTTAAAACGTAGTATAAAAATTAAATGTTATTGTAATAACAAACACACATTACAATTAATATACTTTTAGTCGAGAGAGTGACAACATGGTAATACCCATATTTAAACAATGTCAAAAGTAGTGAGGGCAAAGTTCAATTGATTAGTCATTATGTTTATTGTGCCTTGTTTGCTACTATTAAACCTAAATAGGAAAGTCCAATTGGTAGACGCTATGCTACATCTATCAGTGGTCTTGAAATTAAACGTTCATATTATTTTTAATACTTTATTAACAAAATATCTTCCACTCGGCATTCCGTAATATGAAGTTGCCACTTTTCTACTAGTACCTAGTAGGTCTAGGCTTCGTCTCGGCCCACAATACTACTTTCTATTAATACTAGTTATTACTTTTCATATGCATCTGCCCTAGGAATGTTACCCTTATTTTGTAAGACAATACAAAGATGTAAACGGTTTATGTGACGCGAATGGTAATTTTCCACACGTTTTTTACACACGTGTACACAATAGTACACTTTACGTGTACTATTATTAATTTTTCATAGTAAACTAAACAAATAAAACAACTTCATATTAACATCCAATATTTGGCATCTTCCAATTGACATGGTGGGATATTGTATTGCGAAAAAGTTAAAGTGTTATTTAAAAAGGTGTATATTCGATGGAAATTCCACCAAGTGCCGACGATGAAACTACAAATTCTATTTTACAGTGAATTTATCCAATCTGTTCGACCCTATAGAGTGTTAAACTGGATTCGTACCTGTACGAATTGAATAAGTACTTACTTTAATCATAGCCTTGAGCAGGGCATATCTGGTGAAGACGTTCCTCTCACCCTTGGACTCGCTGTACCGGCCCATCAGAGTGACCAGCGCTTTCTTCGCAGTGTCGTAGTTCTCGTCTAGACGGACTCGAACCGCGCGGAGTCGCTCGTTCGTTTCTATCACTTCTTCCTTAGTCTGCCCGCCTACGAAAGTACAAAAAAAAATGTAAAGTTTAAATGAAATGTGTCTGTATGTATGTTTGTTATTTCTCAATGCTCAAGGGGCCAGATGGATTTGGTAGGATACACTGAGAGATTATGGTGTGGATAGAGATTATACTTATAGCTTGCGTGATTGCTGTGGAAGTGCGGAAATACTCTAAAATATGTATCAAGGCTGAGTACCAATTGGATGGAATTCACACTAACAGATAGTTCATGTTCATTATAACTTAAGCTACTTCATCTCTCATTAACATCAATGCTTACCAATGTCGTGTTCTGATTTAGAAACATATTTTCTCAAACTTACTCAAAAAGCTTTAAGATTAGATGGCAAACATATCGACAATGCGCATTTACTATACAATATGGTGTCTACAAGCGATTTATAACGCTAAACTGTTTGCCTTAAATGTAATATGTAAAAAATTAACTTCATTTTCTAATCGCCTCTATGGTCTAGCGGTTCAGGTGTTAGACTTGACTGCATGAGGTCCCGGGTTCAAATCCCGGGTAGGGCAACAAAAAGAAAATTTGGGTTTTCCAATTTTCCGATAAAAAATGTTGCTCGGGATTGGATTTGTGCCCGGTTGGCGATAGGCTTGCCATCTATCACATTGTGGGACTTAGTGTCTTCGGCAAGTCGTGGGTGCCCTGGTTGTGCCTCTGCCTAGCTCGTCGGGGATATGGGCGTGAAGATACTTTTTTTTTCATTTTTTACTAAATTAGTCATGATTTTTTAAAACTGGCGTTATGTTACAAGAAAATTTATCAGTTCCATGTAATGTCAAGGTGTAGCAAAGGTCATATTATTGGCATTATAACTTGGGCTACAAGAATTTAAAACAAAGTATTAATTTTATCACAATGTATTTTATATTACCGTTTTATCTTTCAAGTAATATTTAACTAAACCGAGGTAAATAATTTATTGACATGATTGAATAATAAAATAAATTTATCAACAATGTATCTATTACCTACTTCAAAATAATCGGAATTCAATAATAAAAAACACATTTTTTAAATTAATTGCTATTACAAATTATTCTAAATAGTTAGTTTTAGTTTTTTACTAGCCGACCTGGCAAACTTTCTATCGCTTGACATTGTTAGCTACCAACCTGCAAAGAAAAATTTAAAAAAAAGATGTGGTGTCGTGGGACGCCAGATAGGAATGAAGTTCCTCTGGCTAATGTAGAATCGACACAATTCATGAATTATATACTCATGAGTTTATACTAAGCATTGGCGGGGTGGAGTGGTAATAGAGAGAAAAGGGATGAGAGAACGAAAAGAAAGAGGGAGAAAGAGAAAAGTATAATACATTACTCGCTTGTGTATGTGACGGTCGCGCCTGCGCACGTCTTATTTAACGGTTTAATTCCACGGATTTTTCTTACGGTTTTACTATCACATTTCTTTCAGTTGCGTCGCGCAGCAACTGTCTTGCCAGCGCTCGTCTCATTTATGGGTTTTATTTCACAGACTTTTTTATATATCATACTACTTACTATCATACTACTATGAAAAACGAAAAATGGCAATGATGGTGTGGTGGCAGGTATTATAAATAAGGTGGTGGTACCTACGAGTATCAGCTACACAGCACTCCACCATCTAGTTGTGACTGACCTCGCTAGTGGAATAATCCAGTAACAAAAATTACTAGATTACCACTACCTGGTAGTGGGGTTGTCACATCTCGTCGCCCAAAGTAAGGTTTGTCATACTATCACATTTTTTTCAGTTCGGTCGTGCGGCAAAATCCCTATCCCTAACTTCGTTCCAAAACATGTTTTATCTACTTTCCCTGCAAAGTTCCCAGTTTTTATCTTCATCTGATCATTCCTTTGACTATAACTATAAAACAATGAAGGAATTAACAAAATCGGTCCTGCCGTTCAGACATGATGCGATGACTACCCGAAATAGGGATTCCAAATGAATAAGATTTGACACTATAAAAACTTTCACGGTATGTTTTATTATAAAGAACAAGAATTAATTATTATTATTTTCTATTTTTTACTGCTTTTCTCTTTTTCCTTAATTATTTTTAATAGATTTTTCTTCAAATGGGTTTACATCAAATTTCTTAGTTAAAATTAAAACTCTGGGGGCCTACTAAGCTCTGACAAAACAGCCTTGTCTAAGGAAAGTTTTGCTTCTGTCATAAATATCAATATCTGGATGACCGAGCTTTGCTCGGTATTTTTTTTTTGTTTTTTTATAAATTGTGTTTTTTGGAAATTATATTTAAGTACGAATTACACAATTAGTCTAACCTCAAAGCAAACAATCATTGACCTTGTTACTTAACAACGGACTTCGTTACTTAACAACGCCATCTGCTGGAACTTTAATTATTCGCCAAAAAATAGTATTATTATTCGCCAATAGATGTCAGGAAGAGTCGTAATAAATTGGGACTACTCAAACGCCTCCTATTTGTTAAACACGAATAAAACACGAATATGACATTTTCTAAAAATGATTCCTAGCTAGATCGATTTACCGCCCCCGAAACCCCCTATATACTAAATTTCATGAAAATCGTTGGAGCCGATTCTGCGATTCCAATTATATATATACAAGAATTGCTCGTTTAAAGGTATAAGATAAGATAAGATTACTTTAGTTTGTACCATGAGCTATTAAATCAGTCTTGTTTTATTACCGCAATGAACGAACGATTTCTGTAAATTTTGTTTATTACCTGCTACACTATTTTTTTAATTCATCTTGTTCTTTCTTATAAATATAGCTTCCAATTATTTTTCACCACATAATTAGCCAGTTACAAGTATAAAATTTACTTAGGAACGTCCCTTTCCGGCAGACTAAAATTCTTTAGTTATTAAAATCTATTAATTTGTTTTATTCGATATGTATTTTTCTCCTTAGTCACTTTCGTCGTCATATGTTTATCGTCATATATCGTATCTATACATGTTCGTCATATATCATACGTATTAAGTTATGACTTAATATTTACATACAAATTTCTGCATTTGAGCTAAACAAAATTGTACACGGAAAATAAAACCATAAAAAAGATTTGTAAATTGTGAAGAAATGCATAGATAACTTGGAAAATTAATGTTTTGCCAGACTACGTTCTACCACTACTAATCCGAGATACTCGTATGAAGAAAATGACGATTTAAATAAACAGTCTAAGGTTTATTGTCAGCGTCCTCCATACGGAATATTGACTTGCACCAAACTGTTATCGTCAATTTCCAAATATTAATGTTTTGTTGGTAGTCTATTTGATACTTCATTAACGAAAATCAAATCACAAAAACTAAAATGGAAGTTTTATTTTAGTATTTTTTTAAATGGCAATTTGTCAAACAATATTAAATCCTCTAGCAAATATATTTTTTTTTTAAGATCACCAATTAAACATTACTGCTGGCCGTCACAATTGACGTTATGGTACGAAATGAATGAATGATAGGGGGAGTTTTGGCGCCATCGTGAAAGAAGATGGTCGTATTTTTTCATAATTATTGAATTTCGTGTTTACATTGGGTGAAGTTAGTTAATTTAGGTGGGAATTAGTCTAGTTTTGTTCAGTGAACGTGCACAAGTAAAATAATCATGAAGAAATTACCGTATCGCGAATTTCCTCGCTGCCGCCAAACCTCATAGACAAGCTTGTGTAAAGAAACCACCGCTTTACTCAAGGCCCAGACAAGAATTTATAAACAATGATTAAGAATTGAAACAAAGAAATAATACGGAAGACGGTTGTATGGCCTGAAGGCTTTTACCTGTCCCACAAAGGGACGAATTAAATAAATAATAATAATGAATGAATGATACGTCACAAAACTGTTATCTAACAGTATTGTAAAACTTTCCTACAAGAAGGTTGTTTAGGGACGTCATGGTACGACAAGTCGATGTAGTATTAAAACATTTCTGTTTTAAGAGCATATGGTAGGCCCCCTGGTCATCATGGCAAGAACGGTTCTCTAGATGATTGTTTTGTGTTTAGAGATAATGTAATGAAATAGTTACACTATTTAATTAAATGTCGCTCTGTGGTCGAGCGGTCCGGGTGTTGGACTTGACTGCATGAGGTCTCGGGGTTCGAATCCCGGGTCGGCCAACAAAAAGAAAATTGGATTTTTCCAATGTTCTAATAAAAAAATGTTGTTCGGGATTGGAAACGTGCCCGGTTGGCGATAGGCTTGCCACCTATCACATTGTGGGACTTAGTATCTTCGGCTAGTCGTGGGTGCCCTGGTTGTCCCTCTGCCTACCTCTTCGGGGATATGGGCGTGAAGATACTTTTTTTTTGTTACACTATGTGTATACATAAAATAAGCTGATTTGGTGCTCTAGAATACTAGAAGAAAACTCGATTCTTTATTAAAATTTTACTAATGTATTAGTATTAGAGTCTCAAATTGGAAGCTTATAGCGGATTTTGAGTGGTCGTTCAAAATTTCTTATGAACTTGAATGAGGTTTGAATAAGTAATATCTAGATACTTTCTTTAACAAAATGAAAAGGTTAAAGTGTGTAGGTTTACTTACTTGAGGTTCCCTCGTCCTTAACATCTTGGACGATCCGACGTACGCTTTGTGTGAATTTGCCGACTAGGTTGGTGCTGGCTGAAACAAAAAAGGAATATTAACACATTTGAATAGATCCCGAATGCTTGGTGATGTACTTAATGAAATAATATTCAGATGTTATAAATAAATAAATAAATAAATATTCCCTGGACAAGTCACACAAATTGAATCTAACCCCAAAGTAAGCAAATTAAATGCTTGTGTTATTCAACGATACTAATACATAGAAATACTTAAATAGATACCAGAATAAATTTAATAAACACCCAGACCCGGAAATGCAGACATCTAAATGCTCATCACACAAATGCCTGCCCCCGTCGGGAATCGAACCCGAGCCTCGCGGTTGGTCGATGTAGTTAGGCGAGTAAGCTAGCCACTCGACCAACGAGGCGGTCAAAGAATGAAAATGATGATTTAGGCGAATTTGATTACTAAAATAAGTAGAGATAGAGATAAACACACCATACTTTAGGTTTTCTTTCCTTACTAACCGGCTTCAAAAAAGAGGAGATTATCACTTCAATTGTATGTATGTGGTCGGTGTGCTGGTCTCATATAAATTTGACAACAATACGACTAGTTATTTTTTTGGGTTTTATGAGAGTCACAAACATTTTTGCATACTTATTAAGTTAATAAATAAATAACTAGTAGTTCGCTCAGAACTGTGTCCTCTCGAGGAGCAAATAGGTCCTTATATGATTCCAACATTTCGTCATTCACCATTTCTTTCATATGAGTATGGTAACACAGTTTTACCGCAAAGCAATCGCATGAGCGGCTTTGGTAGTGCGTAAATAATGAAGTACACAACTTTCTTTTGCTGCAGTGAGTTCAAACATTCAGGTGAGTTTCTAGCCTTAGCCCCGACCATAAAATAGTAAAATAAAACAGAAGAGTGGTGTATTAAAACACAAAAACCGACAATACAAAATTTACTACAACAATGAATAACACAAAAATTAAAATTTCAATCGTGTTAGTGGCTTTGGAGTAGTGCGTAAGTAATGAAATACCAAATTTTCTTTCGTTGTAGTGAGTTCCAACATACAATTGATTTTTCAGTCTTAGTTATAGCCAGCTCCGAACACAAAATAAAAATATAATAAGTGGTCTATTAGAACACAAAAACCCGATTATATAAATTTACTTCTACAATGAGAAGTGAGATTCCTACAAGTGTAGTTATCTTACAAGTCTGTGACATCTACTAAGATATTACGATTTGATAAACATTTTTATTAAGCGTCTCTAAAACGAAGGTCTGTATGTTTTGTTATTTTTTGTACATTCATGGTTACTACAAACACAACAAAAAAAAAAGTAAAATGAGTCCAATGATTTAGTATGCGATGTCCATAGGGAATGGGATTCATTTAAATAGGGTACTAAATATAGTCTAATAGAGACTAGAGAGTTTTATCACATAAAAATTTAAAATGAAAACACACGTAGCAGAATTCCATTATACGAAATGGAAGAGTATTATGCAAGTTATCCCCTTTATCCCGTTACAGATGCACATGGCACCAGCAATAGTTTGTGGGAACAAACTTTGCTAGCACACTCGTAACGCCAGCCCTTAACAGGGATGTGCACTCGATGGGGTACGGCTTGCGGGGAAGCCAACCATTAAACGCTGAACGGTCTTAAACAATGTAACCGCAGGAACGTTGCTATTTAACTTACGTGAAAATTAGAGTTAAAAATGAAAAATCGATTACATAGGCTTCAAATATAAACCATTGTGTTTAAATGTCACGGTTTGATTATTTCATATGAGGACCATTAGCTCCTCGTCACATTCTTTATTTATGTTGTACAATTAAAAAGATAACAAGCTAGCAGAATTCCTTATGGTAAGATACAACTGTCGCCTATAGACTCATAGGTGCTAGTGATGCCTCCATAACTTACGGCTTATTTTAGGTTTGCAAGTTTTTTGGCTATCAGGTACCCTTTAGCACCTACCACGACAACGGCAGACACTGACGTTAAAGTGGGCAATCTTTTCAGGTATCTATATGAAATACTTTGCATAACTATATAGCTATTATATGTATACAGATGTTGTCATAGGTTATTGAAAAATTTGAATTTAAGTGTTATTTTAATGTCATCAGCTACTTTCCTATTAAACTCTAATGCAAGGTTTAAAGTTCTTAGTTTATATTCTACGCCTAGTTATACCTTAGTTCCAAACATTAAATTTCTAGGGCATCTAAAAGCAGTTTTTCATCTATGAATCAGTAGAGTCAAAAAAATCAGGATTTACACGTGCGCATCTATCCATAACTGTTTGAGATATAGTTGTATATTAACCAACTTTAAAAAAGGAAGAAATAGCACTATTTTTGAGATACTAGCTGCGCCCCGCGGTTTCACCCGCGTAAGTCCCAATCCCGCGGGAACTCCGGGATAAAAAGTAGCCTATATGTTATTCTGGGTCTTCAGCTACCTACATACCAAATTTCATCGTAATCGGCTTTGTAGTTTTTGCGTGAAAGAGTAACAGACATCCATACATCCATACATACAAACTTTCGCATTTATAATGTTAATAGGATAGGATATATGATAATTGATTTTCCCGAAAACTCTGAACCAATTTTAAAAGCTGTTATGTTAATTGAGAGGACTTACTTCTGAGGTAAGGTTTGTCATGTCTAGAATTGGCGAAGAAATCCCAGGGAAATGGAGGAATATACAAAATTTTTATGCACTTAGGTGATATACCTAATTGAAGAAATTGAGGTTTGTTGTATTATAGTAAAATTGACAAGTTGTAAGGGCTCAGAGCCCTTACCATGAGTTTACGGCTTGTCAAGTTTACTATACTTGCTACCGTCTCTGTAAATTAAAAAAAGAAAAAAAGTATCTTCACGTCCATATCCCCGAAGAGGTAGGCAGAGGCACAACTAGGGCACCCACGACTAGCCCAAGACACTAAGTCCCACAATGTGATAGGTGGCAAGTCTATCGCCAACCGGGCACATTTCCAATCCCGACCAACATTTTTTTGCCGACCCGGGATTCGAACCCGGGACCTCATGCAGTCAAGTCCAACACCCGGACCGCTAGACCACAGAGGCGATAAATTATTTGTATGAAAACTTTGAACAGCGCCTCTAGTAATAACACAGAGAAACACGTTTTTAAGACCGAAAGTATCATAGATTTCGGCACGTAATCTATACCAACTCATGGTAAATGCTCAGATCGCAACTAAGGAGTTACGTTCAACCATTGCTGGGCCATATATTGTCTTTGGCCATAGTGAAGTGGGACACTAACACATAAATTGCTTACTTTATGATTAAAATTCAAGAGATATTTTTGTTTTTACAATATGTATTAGATTTATATGAGATAGATAACTTGTTACCTATACCTACCTAAATATACGTCTCTAATTCACGGCGAAGAAAGCGGCATTCAGTATTAAACCCTAGTGGTTTTAAGAAATGTCTTATATTTATATGTATAATAAGTGTAAATTTTTGGTAATAAATAAAAAAATAATATATGACTTCTTTCCCTAATCCGTCTCGTGTTTCCATTGAGTTATATTTCTGATTAAGTAATTAATAATACAGGCCGATGAATTTGAATATGTCATTAAAAAAATATTATTTAGTCTACATATAAAAGAGAAGAAGAAAAAAACTTGCAGACTTGGTAACATGCTAATGGTTAATTTTTATGTTCTGTTTTATATTAAGAATCAATTTTACAATTTAAGTGCAACTTGTAAAGATACGCCAAAAAATTCGACTTACACTGTCTTCACATGGATTTCACATGGATCTATACAAAGATTCTTGTGACGCGTCTATATAATTCTAAAAACTACCACCGGATCGGAGCGCGGCCACACACTGAGAAAACCGGCGACAGTAACTCAGCGGGCTTGTCTTTTTTTTGTAGTTTTGTAATTTGTAGAGATTGTATGAGGAGCAATTAATCCCAAGCATTTCTGTCTTCTAAATATTCGGAAATCTTAAAATAACCCTTACCATACAACTTCTTAATACATTTTTTCAATTTATTAAATGGTAAGTCTTTAATATGCTCGGGAAGTTTATTGTAGAAATATACACATTGGCCCATGAAATAATAACATATTCTGTGGAGACGAGACTTATGCACAGCAAGATTGTTTTTATTCCTAAAGTTTACCGCATGTATAGCCGCTATCACACTGTAATAAAGATGGGCTAAACCTCGGATTACTTTAGTTCATGTTTATTAATAACATTGATAAAGTGTTTGACTTAAGGAGGATTTCGGTTTTCAATTTCAGCTTACAGCAATGCTTTTTTTGAGGGAACTTTGAAGATTCAAACATGTTTTCAGCGAGATTCAAATAATCAATTCATTTTCACAGTAATTATTTGGTGTTAATTAATGTTAAATTCGGTAAGCTTAAACTTCTTTTGATTAAATGTCAACCAAAGATAGCAACAACAATGTAAATATGCGTGTAAAAAATAAAGGAAAAATTAAATTTATTCATCTAATAATCTAGGCATCCGACTTAAAATATGCTAGTAATATGAGTGTAGTCAGTCAGACTACTCATTTTAGAACAATTTGCCGCTAGTATCACCGATTTTTTATCGAAGAGCGTACGATCAACTGCAAACTCTTTCTTAAACGTTCCCAAATCGTAACTTTTCAAAAGCACCACTTTATCAATCTGTGATTGTTTCTAGAAAGTTTCTAGAAAGTTCTTGTTTTGAGATGATAAGGTAAACTAAAGGCCTGATCATCGTGCTGACCATTTCCAAGGAACTCCATCTGCTTGTTTACCTTTTAAAACTATATAAAGTAATCGAATTTTTATTTTTTTATTTTTTTAGCACTTGCCCTGTGCGTGGGATAAATTTCTATAAATCTTAAATTTTTTTTTTCTTTCTTTAAGATTTATAGAGAGATATATAAAGTAAGTTTAAAGCCCATTTTCAACATATATCATAGAATTGAAAGTAGGTAGGTAGGTGTGTTTAAGTAATTGCCGGTCGGCGGAGATCGACTCTCTGCTCTGAGGAGTTATTTACACAGGCGAGCAAGGAAATGGAATCTCACGGATACATTGAATATGTTTTAGCCTTCAAGTAACTTTTGATTTGAAAAATGTATTTTTTTTATAGATCCTTTTCTATGATACGAGAAGGCAAACAAGCAGACGGATTTCCTGATGGTAAGAAATTCACGCCGCCTAGAGACACTAAAGGTAATATTGCTTTGCCAACCTGTGTGGGATGTTAGGCCTCGAGCAAAAGTAAGTTTACCGACAACCTTACCCTCTAAACCGGAACACGTCATGACGTTATGGCTGCAGGAATAGGTAAGGCGGTGGCACTAATCCGGGTGAATCGCTGCGAAACTTTACCACCTAGTCAGATGTCACGGTGTTAGTGACGGTAAGCCAATGCACGCCTTTTACAAGCTGCCTGGCAGGAAGGTCTATTTTGAAAAGGAGCCCGGACTAACACGGAGAAAATTGTTAATCGGAACACTGTTTTATCACCTCAGTGCAAAATGATAATAAGATAAAATCGGTTTCTGTCTCCTATATTGCATATATACCTAATATATATACCTAAGTAGAAGAATATAATACTCATAGCACATACGTCAGTCATAACTTAGTGACAAAATGCTGTGCAGCAGTTCGCCCGTTTGCCACTGCCCTACTTTACCGTTTTAGAATCAGTGCTAGTTACTGACATGTCACGTTCATAAGGATGCTGGTATACTTGACACGAGACACCTTGAGCCGTGACATAAGACCTGATCAATAAGATACGGTAACATCTATGGTGGCTATAGAGCACCTGTTTGTTTGTTATAAGGTTTATCACAAAAAATCGATTTCGCTTCATAAATTAACACACGGTGAGCCAGAAAATTCATCATCATCATCATCAGCCGGAGGACGTCCACTGCTGGACATAGGCCTCTTCCAAAGAACTCCATAGTCACGGTAACCAGCCGCTTATATCAAATTCCATTTGACGGAAAATGTTTTTTCGTTGTTTCTTGTTTTAAGATCACACGAACGCGCTGGCGGAACAGCATTAAAACTCACAATTAACGAGATTCATAATTAGATACTGCATCCTAACAGCGTGTCACCAAATAGAGTTTTAATAGAGTTTAATATATGATATACAATGCGAATGTGGATGGATGTAGGTACCCGGGGAGACCAAGGCTGACATTTCACGATCAGATCAATCGGATATTATCCGAGGGTGGTGTCAAGAGTCTCCGAAACCGGCGTGTTTGTATGAAAAGGGTAATGAATGTGAAGGAAGCAAGACAGGTTTGTCAGGATCGTGAGGTCTGGCACTCGATACTCTCTGCCTACCCCGTACGGGACTTGGCGTGAAGATATGTATGTATATATAATTAAATGGATACAGAATAGGCAATTCTCATTATGGAGAAATTAAGCTATACTTTGTTTCACCCTTTTACTTAAAACTAGCGGCCCGCCCCGGCTTCGCACGGGTAAAAAATATTCATAAGAACCTTCCCCATAATCACTTTATCTGTTAACCGCATCAAAATCCGTTGCGTAGTTTTAAAGATTTAAGCATATAAAAGGGACATAGGGACAAAGGAAGCGACTTTGTTTTATATTATGTAGTGAATTTTTGTATAAAAATTAGTGAGATGTCATAAGAATGACTTAAAAGTTTTTGTAGGTCAAACAAGATATTATTATTTATTAAAAATAGCCATTTTATACAAAACACAAGATTTTTACTTTAGTATTGTATTTTATCTTTCCAAGCACAAAACTTCTATCGCAATAGTATCAGTAGGTATAAAGCTTGATCGTGAACTTTGAAACTTCTTTACACAAGAGACTTTATCCCAAAGCCACAGATTAGTGACAGAAATGTCCATAGGTATCAAACCTCTATTTTTTATCCTCGAAGAAAATTTATGTAAAAACTAGCTGCGCCCCGCGGTTTCACCCACGTAAGTCCCAATCCCCCGGGAACTCCGGGATAAAAAGTAGCTTATATGTTATTCTGTGTCTTCAGCTACCTACATACCAAATTTCATCGTAATCGGTTTTGTAGTTTTTGCGTGAAAGAGTAACAAACATCCATACATCCATACATACAAACTTTCGCATTTATAATATTAATAGGATTTATCAATAATCATCAAATTGCAAAGTGAAATAATTAATAAATACTTTGCGGGTATAAAACGCTTATCATTTTGATGTTAAAACTTTTTATGGGAAAAGAGAGCGAACAAAGACGCTTCCCCCATGATGGTAAGAGATAACCGCAGTAGACACTATACGTCACACCATAAGTTTAGCGTAACATAAAAAAACAACATGTTATGACCAAAATATTATGTTTATTGCGCTTCAAAATAACCTCCTTTATACATATTTTAAACATTTTTTCATGCGATCGAACCATTTTTTAAAACAGGAGGACCACACATATGAAGGCATGTTTTCTAGGAACATGCATGGAAGGCATGTTGATTGAAAGCCACTTCGGAGTTGGTAAAAGTAAAACCTCCCATCAAATCTTTGATTTTGGGGAAAATATAGAAATCACAGGGTACTAGGTCGGGGCTATGAGGAGGATAAGTGACGAGATGTACTTTTTCGGAAGCTAAAAATGACTTTGTTTTGTTGGCCGTGTGTGAAGAAGCGTTATCATAGTGTAGGAGAATGCGGCTTTTGGGTCGTCTTTCGCGAACTTTTTCGGCATTAACACTCTTTTGATCTTTAAGTGGAATTGTACAGATAGGATCCGTAGCTGAGAAAAAAACGCTATCATTTTTTTACCAACGTTTCTCGCCACTTCTGTTGGCCTGTTCTTATTTTCAAACACCCATTCACAAGATCGCTGTTTTTTTCGGGTTCAAAACAATAAATCCACGTTTCGTCTCCTGTGACAATGTCATAAACAGTATTAGAATTTCCGTGGCCGTACTTCAAAAGCATCTGTGAGGACCATTCCACGCGATCCCGCTTCTGCTCCGCTGTTAATTCATGAGGGATCCAACGACAACAAAGTTTCCGAGCTTTAAATTCTTCGTGTGAAATTTTCTGAATTTGAGTTATACCAATCCACAATAGTCCTCGAATTGTCTCATAGGAAGTCCGTGGGTTTTCTTCAATTAACCGCTTAACAGTAGCGCACACGAAATTCGTCATGTAAAGAAACTCGACCTCTCTCAAATTCAGAAAACCGTCGCCTCACGGTGCTCAAACAAGGAGCTCCTCTCCAAAAACCATTTGAAGACGAGTGGTACAGTCTTGCTGAGAAAGAGAACTTTTAAAAATCATCGCTCTAAAATCTTTTCGACTTAATTCCATTTTCATTGCGTACGTAGATTTTTGATGTGTGATAAAAAAAAACAATTGACAAATTATTTCACGCCAATTGTTTTTTTAATTACTAAGAAGCTTGCAACGTTTTAAAAATATAACATTCGAAATTTAAATATGTAGTTCCGATTAGCTAGTAGTGCAAAACTTTTAGTGTGATCCATGTAGCTGTTGCAGGTAGGTACTTCGCTCTCCTGCGGCCAGGGTGTTAGGCCAATTATGCGAGTTTACCGGCTACCTCACTGGAACTTTAACCACAAACAGTATTTTTTTATTTTACAGTAGTTATTTTTTTAAATTGTTTATCGGCTTTTCGATAAACAAATTTAAAAAATGTTGCAACAAAAATTTCACATGGCAATTGGCATGATAGGTGGTACCTATGTAGTTTGACTTGACGACTATTGTAGGATAAACCAAGTTCCATAATATTTTTAGCATTTTCAAATTTGTTAAAACGAGAAAAACAAATTAATCCAGTAAGTTCTGAGTATAAATTATTGTTTCAAGTTAAAGATAAAGCTGTTGCAAAAGTCAACTTCGCCAAAGTTTTAGAAATTCGCAAATAAAAAGTATTTCATTCGGACTTTATTTATTTGATAACAAGATTTTAGGTTTTAATTAGAACACGATTGAAGCTTTTGTTCCCAAAACAAAGACCGTTTTTAATTTACTGCCGTCGAATTTCTTTTGGAAGGACGTTCTCTTGTTTGAAACTGTCGTTTTGTTTGAAATAAATTTGGTGTTTGGAAAAGGCACAGCCGGCAATTTGATTAAATGAGTAATTACACTCGAAAAGGTTTCAATAGGTTTTATACTATTTATTAACATAATAAGAATACAATAGAAATGTTGTAAAGTCAAGTAAGACATAGCACGTTTTCATAAAATAATAATGAGAACTTACGGGGTAGGCAGAGAGTATTGAGGGCCAAACTTCATGATCCTGACAAGCCTGTCTGGCTTCCTTCACATTCATTACCCTTTTTAAACAAATACGCCGATTTCGGAGATACTTGACACCACCATCGAATAATACCCGAATGATCTGATCGT
>NJDD01000542.1:574071-590792 GCA_002245505.1 Calephelis nemesis
ATTCCCCCTCCCCCGCCTTTCTGTGTGTTTGTTCGTGTCTGTCACTCGGTCTGTGACATGGTAGCTCTTCATCGGTTGGAAGGAATAAAATCACCGCATTTTTCATTTGAAATCTGACGAGATGTATCTTATCTTGTTACTAGTATAGTTTATGGTGATATGTCTAGGCATTCAAAGATATTTGCAACTTGTTGCATTCGGCATCGGAATGGGTTTTAGATGTACCATGGGTATTTGTTTCACTTTTAAAACCTAGCAAAACACTAACGAATACTTCATACAACTGAGCTGGCCTGATAATGGATTTTGAAGATAGGACACGTACCTAGCCCTAGTATGCCTACTGGTAAACCCATCAAGTTTGGACTCTTTAGATTAGTGTTAACTAGATCTGTTCGTATTTATATTTTTTTACCTGGCCCTGATAAAAGAACTGGGAGGTGGCTGATGAATCATAATTTAAAAGTAACTGCATTACCTACGTTACCTAATATTTTCAGTTTATCTAAAGAATATTAAAAAGAGAGGTGTTTGTTAATTGTAAGTTAGATTTATGTGCATATGTGTGTCTGTCTGTGGCATTCCCTGTATTAGTCAGGGTCCGCTGAGTAGAAAGGACCTCTCTGCCAGGCAGCTCGTAAGAGGCAAGCTCTGGTTTAAATATAGGTCATCACCACCAAGACCACCGGTGGTAGAGTGTGCTTTGCAGCAACTTGCACGAGTAGGGATTCACCGCCCTACCTATTCCTGCCGTCATAATGACTCTGCCATGTTCCGGACCGGAGGCTAGGGTGTAGCAGTAGGGTAGTTTAGGTTGACTTGCACAATAGGCCTAACATCCTAGCCACACGTTAGCGGTGCATGTGAAAGGACAGCTAACAAGTACATGGCAATCCTGATGGTAAAATAACCTTGACCTATATACATTATACTTGCATACAATACATGCATATTATATACAATGCGAGTGTGGATGGATGTAGGTACCCGGGGAGACCTGAGTTAACATTCCACGATCAAATCGCTAGGGTATTACATGAAGTTGGTTTTAAAAGTCTCCGAAACCGGCGTGTTTGTATGAAAACGTTAATGAGTGTGAAGGAAGCCAGGCAGGTCAGCTAGGATCGAGAGGTTTGGCACTCAATATTCTCTACCTACCCTGTAAGGGACTTGGCGAGAAGACAGGAAAGTTGTGGCACAGGATTCTACGAACAGTAGTCTTGTTAGTGATGACCACTGTAACTTGTGCTCTCGCCTCTTACGAGCTGCAGCGTAAGGTGGCAGATGTCTATTCAATACGAGGAAACTTTTTTCTATTTACATATACCAAAACTTACATATTAAAAGTATAAAGCAGTGTACAATATTAAAAGTATATACATACGTGGTAAAAAGTGACAATTGTTTAAATCATAGACATTTTGCAGTCTTGAAACTGTATACGAATACAAGAGACATTTAATTTGTAATTTTTCTAGTAAAATTTAACCCAAGTTTATATAGTCGCGTCACAAGTGTCTTTTCTATGGTCTTCTTCACGCCCATATCCCCGAAGAGGTAGGCAGAGGCACAACCAACGCATCCACTACTAGCCGAAGACACTAAGTCCAAGAATGTGATAGGTGGTAAGCCTATCGCCAACCGGGCACATATCCAATCTCGAGCATTGTTATTTTTATAAGAAAACCAGAATAACCAAATTTTCTTTTTGTTGCCCGACGCAGGATTCGAAACTTGATCTTAATGAAGTTCAAGTCCAACACCTGAACCGCTATGGTCTCCGTGAAACAATCGATTTTATTTCGTTCTCTCTTTCATACAAACGACACAATAACTTAACAATACGTAGTAGGTATGATTTGCAAGTTTTTTTTCATGTCATGTATGTAGTAACTGGAAGAAAATATACATTAATTCATAAAAACTCGGGTGTTTTGTTATTGAAGTACGGAATCCTAAAACATTTGCTTACTTGGGACCCTGACTCAAGTATTTACAGTCGTAGCACCTACTGTGTGAATAAGTCTCATTATTTCTATATAAAAGCTTTTTATAAGTTTCATCTGAGCTAAAGTAGCAGTTTCACTACACGACTACGAAATAATCCGTCCAAGGACCTCTATTGTTCGAAAACTTTTTCTCTTGTTGCTAATGCGAATATATTGCTTTAATCTGTTTTGTCTATGAGAACGGTGACAGAATAATTACAGCTATTTTGCTTTTCAAGCTTTCGAAACAATTGTTGAATGTTATTTCTAACATTCCTCTTAATTTAGGAATTGCCTACATTTAATTTTTTAAATTAAATTACACTTTTCAATTAAAATTTCTTTTAGGCCTCCTTGTACAAACCAACGTAATCGAAATATTAATATTTTGTTAACTTAATTACTTAGTTTACTTAGTCATCAAAAATTAATGACATCTTATCCACGCTAATATATTATAACGTTTGCCGAGTATGCGAGTGTCATTTATTTTTTCGACAGTTTAAATCTGTACGTGTACATGTGTGACGTACGTGTACAGCAAACTTGTTGCATGTTGATATCCGAAAAGCTCTTTGTTTATAAAAATACCGTGACAATATTGTATTCAGAGACGTCTGCTCTGTCTCGCACTCGGACAATTTATAAAGTAGATGAACAATAAATCTAAGAAATTCTTAAGCATGTAACAGGTACCCGAATTTCTAAATGCAGAAGTTTTTAAATGTGTGATGCATGCAATCTATAAATATGCTGGCATCCAGTAAGCTTCGGCTTAAAAGGAAGCAGGAGCGTCTACCGCGCGGCGGTTAAAAGACGCCTTGTAAACGTACGCGACCCCGACGTAGGAACTAGGGATGGGCGACTCCGAATGATTTAACTTTTCTACTTGTTAATAATTAATAATTTGTTTCATCTTCTGCACCAAAGCCAAGCTAATAAATCCTAGTCAATTGTATCTTAAAATGTGGGACCTCCAACGAATATAATGTTCGTATGCGGCGTGTGACTGTACCTGTGTTAAATTATGAAATAATTCGCATTCAAAATGTCTCTGAGGAGCACTCTCTCCAGCAGACCCACCTGTTCATCGTAATTGAAAATGAAAAGCTGTTGATTTTATTTTTTAAAATTATCACTATTAGATGGTGGTATTAGTGTCCTGTTTTTCATTTCGTTAGGACGTTTAAAATGACAATTAAGAATTAAGGAAAATCGTTGTCTTAATTGTGGGTAAAGAGCCTACAATTGAGGCTAAGAATAGCCTTCGCTATTTTTAATTTTCCTGAAAAAAATATTTATTTGCGAAATATGAGTGCTACAAATATGTAACAAAATTATTTAGGCCCAACATTTTCCAACGTTCCCTAACATATTCTACCAACTTGTGGTGTACAATTTTAATTATTTACTTACTATTAACACACTGTTTTGATTACATGATTATTTATTAACACTTGGCTATTCACTAATCTAAATGAGTTACATATAATATTTTAAACCAAATTGAGATACACCCTGACTTTTTAATCAATTAATATGTTGATCTTAAGCGAAAATAATTAAATACGTGTTTTTCCTTTAAGTATCCCTCAATACTAAAATATTAAGATATGACATCGCAAAGTCGTCTACAAAGTACCGTACCTACGCGCTGAGTGCTCTGACATGCTAGGTAGCTACCTGCTAGATACCTATTTTTTTTCATAAATGGACTTATCTATAGATACTTTATGCCCGGAAAAAATTTGGATGGTGATAAAAAATCTTGCTGTATGTATTTCTCTTTTCATTGGAGCGATATAAACTTCGCAAGGCTAGTTAGCGGTTCACGCCGCAGTCGTCTGCGCGTTAGTTTTGCTTTGGATACGCTCAGGTTTCACATCTCGCGTTCTGCTCGCTTGACGTTCATGTTTGTCCAATGCCTTAATGCGAAGGTAGGGCGTGTCATTACAGCTTGACTATGGCTACTTATTTATAATCAGCTATGAACTTGCAAATACTCATTGCATGTGCAGGTGTACTAAAGTATATTAAGAAACACATCGGGACGCTAGTCTATACATATAATAAATATGTAGAAGGGTCAATTCTGCACATTGAAAATTTTGAAAAAATAAATAGCAGGGGTTTTACTGGATCGATACCAAGCCCCAATATGTGATTAGAAAATTTTTGTCTGTCTGTCTGTCTGTATGTTCAGGCATCACGTATAAACTAACTGTTCGATTTCGATGAAACTTGGTATAATTATACCTTATTATCCTGGGCATAAAATGGGATACTTTTTATCCTGGAAAAATTCGTAGAAAAAAATCTTAATTTTTCAGTTTTATCACGTGAAGACCGACATCCGCGCGGACGGAGTCGCGGGCTAGTATAAGTAATATTTACATTATTATTAATTCTACTGTTAAACTACTGGTTACACTTTTTACGCTTTTGCAACAGCTAAACCTTAAACTCTTAAAGTATCTTCACCCCCATATCCCCAAAGAGGTAGGCAGGTGCACAATCAGGGCACCCACGACTAGCCGAAGACACTAAGTCCCACAATGTGATAGGTGGCAAGCCTATCGCCAACCGGGCACATATCCTATCCCGAGCAACATTTTTTTTTAATTAGAAAAACACGATTTTCTTTTAGTTGTCCGACCCGGGATTCGAACCCATGACCTCGTGCAGTCAAGTCCAACAATTGAACCGCTAGACCAC
Organism: Calephelis nemesis; assembly: GCA_002245505.1. Lineage (NCBI taxonomy): Eukaryota > Metazoa > Arthropoda > Insecta > Lepidoptera > Riodinidae > Calephelis > Calephelis nemesis. The sequence continues at coordinate 578,775 of NJDD01000542.1, forward strand.
AGAGGCGACAATTTCATTTTTTTCTTTCATTTTTTCTACAACTATTTTTATCATTTTGCCACTCCGAAAAAAGAAGATAACGTTACATATTACGTAAATTCGTATCAGCTGTTGTTTTATTTGAGACTTTTTCGGGATTACAGCGAGTCTTCACGACATTTTGTTTACGAGCACATTTTATTGTTATGACAAGGCGAAGTTTAACGCCTAAGTACCTACTACATTAGCACCAGATTAGTACCAATTACTTTTGCAATGCTGTAATTAATATTAAAATTATCCGCGTATCTTTTAGTACGTACTAACATTTAATACGAAGAAAATCATATATGAATCATATAAGATTATCTTTTGTATATACTAACTAGCTGACCCGGCGAACTTCGTACAGCTTTAGCGTAGCGATGATAAAATGATAGAAGAATAGTAGAAACTACTTTATTTTGTATAGCTGACCTATCTTACGTAGGTGTACCTATTCAATTTGAACTGCAAAATTAAATGTATATTTTTCAATATTTCTGAGAGATTTTCCTAATTTTTTTTTCGTAAGAACCTTCTCCTAATAATGACAAATACAAAAAAAAATAATTAGTGAAATCGGTCCAGCCAGTCATGCGTGATGCCGTGACCAAGAAAAACGGGTTTCATTTATATATATATACATATCTTGACGCCAAGTCCCTTACGCGGTAGGCAGAGAGTATCGAGTGCCAGATCTGTCTGGCTTCCTTAACGTTCATTACCCTTTTCATACAAACACGCTAGTTTCGGTGGAGTAATATTCGAGTGATCTGATCGTGGAACGTCAACCTTGGTCTCCCCGGGTACCTATATCCATCCACATTCGCATTATACATCTGCTGTGTCAATCTTTCATTGTAATTTTTTTAATTGTAATTTAATTTAATTTTCAGAAAATTAATCAGTACTAATTAATTTTCTGAAAAAAGTTATATGCAAATATACTTTCATTTCATTTTCAATATGTCTACATAATATATAAAAATAGTATGTTTTTATTGTTGTAGAAGTAGGTATACATAAAGCTCTTAAAGATTTGGTTAAAGTTATTGCTAAAGTTATTGCCGTTTCGTCTTAGTATATTTATATAAGTTATCATAAATTTCCAATTAAAGTGTTTACAAAATCAAGTAACAATAAATATAAAATAAAATGACTACAAAGTGAGATTTAAATATGATCAGAATAATTAATTTCGAAATTGAAAAAACAATATAAGTGTAATAATTCAATTACATAGTTTACTTGTTCTGTCGCATTTATAAATGAAATATTCGTGTATGTCATAAATGCGTTTTTCAAGTATATAATTTACTAGCTGCGCCCCGCGGTTTCACCCGCGTAATTCCTAATCCCGCGGGAACTCCGGGATAAAAAGTAGCCTATAAGTTATTCTGGGTCTTCAGCTACCTACATACCAAATTTCATCGTAATCGGCTTTGTAGTTTTTGCGTGAAAGAGTAACAAACATCCATACATCCATACATACAAACTTTCGCATTTATAATATTAATAGGATTCTATTTAAAAAAAAAAACAGTATTATTAACATCCCGCAATGAAATAGGTAAGTGATAACGATGTGTCGTATGCATATTATGTCCCTAAAACTTTGTTTAATTTTACAATTACTTTCATTCCTCCCTCTCAAAAAGTTTAAAATTGTTGTTCTAAGATACCACGTTTTAAGTTGTTCGTCTAAGATATCAAGATAAAGATCTATTAAAACCCTTGCAATAAAGTAATTGATCTGATCTAAAATAAAGCTAAACATTAGCTTATGTACCGGACGGCCAACAATATAAATATATTAATTAATTAACATAAAACTAGACAAAGAAATAAAGATAACTTATCATACAATACAAATTACAAATTACAAATATCTTTATTCATCTATTTTTCATGGTATCATACAGCAATTTTTGGGTGGAAACTGCAATAGTCGAAGGCCTGTGAATTTCCATTACTATCAAGAATCAAACCCTTGCCCCGTCAGTTATTCAGCAAGGCTAGGCGTGCACGCTAATCCCTTGACCAACCAGTCTATCAATAGTGCGTTGTGATTTCATCTCAGACCATTAGTCATCAGCAGCTAGTGCATTAGTCCACCTACAAGATGGATGATAAGTCCTACCCTGAAGCCAGTAAGCCCATCCTAATGATACAGATTAATTGCGTCACTGAGCTGAGCTCACTACTCCATGCCGCAGTTGTTTGCATCATGATGAATAATGGGAATTTCGAGATGAATGAATTATTGCACAGTACAAATTCAGATAGATTCCAGATCAAACAATTAATATTGTATTTTAGATTATTAATGTTGCCCACCGTGAAGGTACGGTGTATAACTGTAACGATGTCAAATCCTATTAATATTATAAATGCGAAAGTTTGTATGTATGGATGTATGTTTGTTACTCTTTTACGCAAAAACTACAAAGCCGATTACGATAAAATTTGGTATGTAGGTAGCTGAAGACCCAGAATAACATATAGGCTACTTTAATACCGGAGTTCCCGCGGGATTGGGACTTACGCGGGTGAAACCGCGGGGCGCAGCTAGTAAAGAATATTGCTTCTGAATAGGAACATTTCCTTGAATCTCTAAGTCTATGTTGTTTTTAGTCAGAGTGACTGTTTGTCACATATAAGATAGCTTGATCTTCGAACAAACCTTATTTTATTCTTTCAGAAACTAAGTTAAAGTCTAGCATCAAAAGTAGATTAAGTCTTTTAATTAATAAATTGTTATTGAAGAAACAGATCGTTAAGCATATTTTTTGTAGATGTTGACTTACGCCCATTATGGAAATTAATAACTTGCGTAGTACGTTATTTACGCTAGTGTAGTAATTTTCTCAATACAAAACAAGTGATTTTTTTCAAGTGTGCTTTCTTGGTTCTTAAATACAGCAATGTCTAGAACGTTTTAATATGAAGAACAGACGAGCACGCCAAAAGTTCATGGGAGCTCTCTCGTTTCTCATCATATATGTTCAACATTCCATATCCATCAAACAAGTTTATCGTCAAACCAAAGCCTCTTTCTTTTCCGGCTTCCCAAACAAGTTTGCCTTCCTATTTTCTCTGAGGCATCATTTTTTGCATTTTATTGAAACACCTTGAGTCTTCCTTTATGTTGTATTCATCTTTAGCGCTTATTTACATTTTTCTTTTGCCTTTAACATATTCTTTTTCGGTATTTCATACGTCTCAATGTATATTTTCCCGGGTTATGATAAATTAAGTAAAATGATTATTTTATTTTGAATATATTTACTTCCCTTATCATACAAGTTGATACCTACCAATGGTTTAGCCCTTGCTGAGGTACATTGATTTAAGTGTTAATTTTGTATCCCCCCCGAGGGTCCGAGCCTTGTCGCGGCGGGGGGGCTGAGTAACTGGGGTCGAGCTGGGGCCCCGGTGAAACCAATTCGGACCAGGGAGGGCGCTCCTCAGTACCCCTCTCTGCTCAAGAGGGGACACGAGGAGCGCATACAGGGTGGTGGGCCCTTGGGCCCGCGTGGGTTGGCGGCTTCCAGGCTTGCGGAGGAGGGGGGCGGGCTTTCCATAGCCCGCCCGGTCGAGATGAGGTTGCGGCAGGTACGGGGGTGCCTGTCGCCACTGGAACCCCCGAAGTGGTGCACGCTGTGTCTCCATGCACCACTTCAGACGGTTTGCGGCCCACTGTTGGGTGGGCTGCCAGAAGGGGATCGTCAGATCCAGCGCCGCCGGGGCAGTGGAAGAGTGCCAAAGCTACTCTACAGCCCCGGTACCTGGCGAAGGGGAGGACACCGTGGGGTTTTAGTGAGTAGGAGTCTCGCATAACCCGCCACTTCCCCCGAAAGTGGCGGGTATCCATGATGGATTTCCCCACGTAAAAAAAAGTGTTAATTTTGTATAGGTACAACTCGTAAGATACAACGAGTTTTGGATCGACTCATAAGATACAGCATGAATGAAGATTTTCAGTCGTTGTTTTCTTTTCTTTTTGGATGTCAACTTCAGTTGCAGACGTTGATGGCCTACTAGAGAGGATAAAAAATTTTGATCGCTTTATAAAAATCTCTCGTGTCACAGGTTCTGTGACCGAACTTTTCAAATTTTTAAGTGAAAACTTCTATAGCGGCGTTGCGCACTTTTTTAGTACTTCTAAACTCGCGTCAGGACACGTGACCTGATCGAAAATTCGTAAGGCGGATGGAGAGTAAACAGACGGCGCGGCGTAGGAGAGAAAGTATTCCTTCTCTTTCTACGGCGCGTCGAAAATGCATGCCTGCGCCTGCTATTTCGTTTTGACGGCGCAGGGCGCTTGCGTGAATGTTCGTGTTGTCATGTTTGTGTACAATAGCTCAATAAATAAATATTGTATTAGAATACACTACTAACATTTATGTGGTAGACCATAAATGACAGTACTTTCATACTGATAACCAAAGCAATTCGTGCAAAATTATTACCTAACCATTCCAAAATATTAAAAACGCACAACGTTAATATTCAAGTTTTCACTTCTGCCGGCACTCCTGGAATGCAAAGAGTTGTTTTTTTTTTCTTATTTCATTACCACTAGGTTATTTACCTATATAATAGAACAACATTTACCGGTGTAGTAATCTTTTTTTATATCAAAAGGTTGCAAACAAACAGACCTCATGATGAAAATATACAACCATCGCCTACAGACGAAATAGTTGGTACTAGGGCGTCACTATCTGCTTATAGGTCTTAAGCCATGTATTCATATTTTTAAAGAAAGAAACACTTGTACTGTTTTACTTATCACTTATAATTTATTACTTTGTAATTAATAGCCTACCGGTTTCGCTTATACAGCATCATCAGGGCTAAAACTTAAACTACTAGTAACTACTAGTAGTAGTTAGTAGTGAGTTGAAGTTTTACCAAGTGCCGACGATTGAAAATATTAAATATACTTAAGCCATGTGTCCACTTTGGCACGTGTATTGGCTGCCCCACCTTCCAATACAGTAAAATGAAAGGGGTTGATCGTAATCCTAGTAATAATACAACATTCGTCACATACTCAACGTTAAAGTAAATTTTGTTTTCACACATAAAAAATAACAGACAACTTATCGCGTAAGGTTTGTCAGTTACACCCCAGGATAGGAGCAAATATTTGGAATATATAACAGAAAATGCGATATATTGCGACCCGACATTGCTATGTTGAGATTGTTGGGAAACGCAGTCCTGGTGAATTCCTCGACGTGACTGGAAACGAATTTTCCTTCTAAGTAAAATTATATGTGTATGCTCTTTTCTCTAAAGGGTGTTAAGGTCTATTAGGCAAGGTATTTTTATTTTGTTATAATTTAACATCCAAATTTTATTTTGTATGTGATCGAAGGCTACTAATTGAGCATACTAATTTGTATGTTACTTGGACAAAATAGGAGAGCCAACTTCTAGTTCCTCATGTAATATACAAAATCTGTTTTTATTTTACGCGGAATTTTCGACGCATTTGTCCATTCCTCTTGTTTAGCATAGATTATCTACCTCCGAGCTTGGTAGCTCATAAGAGTGGCACAAAGTGCAAAGATTCCTATAGAGTCTGCTAGTGGTAGAGTGCTGTGTAGCAACCTGCCCAGGTAGTGATCTACCACTACTTGCCACCATCATGACAGTGCTTAACACTGTAGTGTTTAGTTTCCGAGGTTAGGTAGCCGGTAATTGGCACATTATGCTCAACATCCCGATACGGGGCATCCGATACTGCCACCTATCACATTGTAGCCCGATTGTGCTTCTGCTTATATCTTCGAAAATATGGACATGAAGATACTATTAATTAAAGCTTTTGTGGAAAGAGGACCATCAAGACTGATAAGTCCTATATGTTTATATATATTTTCTTACATGTCTACATAATTTTGTACGACTGATGTCAATCACATCCACGAATATAATGTGATCTTAATCAGTACCAGACAAGGTCTGCGAGCCATCAGCTATTTTTACGACTGACCGCGTAACAATGGACGCTCACCTCGAATCTCATCCGTTTCGTAACTTAATTCAAATGTTCCTTCAAACGCTCTTGCCGCATTAGTATTGTAAAGTAAATTGCACGATTGAGGTATTCACAGTCAAAGATTTGTCTGAATTGCATTCAGAGGAGGAAACACTTAGCTCGAAATAGAAGTAGATGTCAGATAAAGATATAAAATTACTTAACAAATTACTTAGAATTTGTTAATTTACTGGCATGCATTTCTGGTGGGAGAAAGAAAATAGAAAAATACGAGTTTTCTAAAGATTTATTATAAATCCTGGTATCAGTAAAACCTGCAGACTAAACATGTTAAAATAGTGTGTCAGTTCATAATGTGATATTCTGGTGGAATGCTGTGAAGCAACTTTGTTCACCTTCTAACCTTTTCATGGCGTCAGCGTCATGTTTGGTCCGGAGGGAGGGTAGCCAGTAGCTTTGCACAATTGGTCTAATATCCCGCCCACAGGACAGCGTCGGACCTGTGACATATATCTATATGTGTCTATAGGTGTCTATAGGCCAGGTTCTCTCTTCCCATCAGGAGAATCGTCTCTTTGTTCGCTTTCTTCTCACATAAGAAAAATGGCGTACTTTGTTATTTTGGTTTTTGAAAACATGCAAAACCTACTCATCTCAAACATTGCTGATTACATTTTGTTCAAAGCAAGTCAATTTCTTGTAGAAACCTGACAAATAATAATTATTTTTAGCCGATCAGACGAATCGACGATCGCTTGACATTAACAACTACTTACAGTTTGTGTAGACAAAATAAATTATTGGTTTTTTATATGAACTTTCCCAATAACCATCTCTAAATAAAAAATGAATGCCCATTTTCCCATTAACAAACAAAAAAAGAATTAGCATAATAATTAAGCTCTGTAAAAATGCAACCACCAACTCCAAATATTTCATTGTAATAGGTCTCGATTTGATAATTCTTATTTCAAAATGGTTCCGAAATGGTCTCACATAAATTTCATCAATATCCTACTAGTAGTTTTTGACTTACAGTTAATATGTCGAATTATGATAAAATTAATATGGGTTCACCTCGGAATCATGACGTATCTTTCTAAAAAAGAATCATGAAAATCAGTTGGCTATTGACGACGCGTAACAAATTTACAAAAAACACAGAGTCTCTTCCTTTTTTTGGAGGATTAAAACTTGGTGCAGCCGTTCAGGCGTGATGAGATGACCACTCAAAATGGGGATTCATTTTGTCATTTAGAGTTGGAAATGTGAAAAAAGAAAAGAAGGCATCTCATTTTTTTTTGCTTACACGTGAACCTGTTCATGAAATACATATATCTACCAACTTTTAATGGTGTGAATGGATAGACGGACATGTCAGATATAAGAGTACCGTTTGACGTCATTCGGGTATAGAACCCTAAAAAGTAAAAAAAATCCCTTTCTCCAAAATTTAATCTGGTCGTGCTAAAAATTATTAAAATCAGTTCAGCAGTTTTGAAGCGAAACCGGATCCTATATGTCCTACAGAATTTCATATTTATGATATTCAAAACATAGGGGTCGATAGATATATTGAAATGTCAGTTGAAAAGTTATATAAAACGTTTATATTTTATGCGAAAGTAAATTAAATTTGAAAGTGGATTATCGAATGAATAAAAAACGAAGTATGTATAAGATAAATGCTTAACTCCATTTAACCTTTTTAGCGATGAACACTTTGAAGAAAATATTTCATACATTTCTACATTTCCCCCTTTAATTCATTTCTATGCTCGTATTATGTTTCTTTAGGTTACAATTTATATCCAATAAAAGTGTTTGGGTACGGTTTAAGAACATTTATTTATTTATAACAATAATATTTTCATTTACTTTCAGTTCAGTTTCAGCTATTTATTACAATGGTGTTAAGTTAGGAATAAATTAGCAGGAAGATGAGATTTACCGTCATTCCTATTTCTGTTGCCAATCTTCCCATAGATTGCACAACTAACATAACATTCCACCCACATAACAACAGCAAAACCTACACATCTATGGTGTAAAAGGATTTATCAAGATTGACATTGAAAAATAAAAACAATTAAAAAAACAATCTCTGTGGTCTAGAGGTAATAAAATCGGGCTTTTCCAATTTTCTAGTAAAGAAAACGTTGCTCGGGATTGGATATGTGCCCGGTTGGCGATAGGCTTGCCACCTATCTCATTGTGGGACTTAGTGTCTACGGCTAATCGTGGGTGCCCTGGATGTGCCTCTGCCTACCTCTTCAGGGATAAGGGCGTGAAGATACTTTTTTTTAAATCAATAGAAAATAATTCATCGATATTAATACATATATACATATAATAAAGTTGATCATTCGATACATACTTGTGTCACAAAATATGTTTTTACTGCATTCGTTATTCGTTTTGCAGACTACTTTATTCTAGATTGTTATAGAGTTCAAGGCTCTGGCGTTTCATAGAGGAAGTGTCTGAAGACTAGGAGCCATGGTTGTCTTTGATCTTCTGGAGAGCCGTGTACTTGTTCGCTGTCTTATCACTATTTATTTTGACGCCAGCAAATATACGTCAGCTCCGAGCACTAGATATATTATTTTTCTTTCTTTAAAATTTATAGAATATTACCCTAAGCACAGGTCAAGTGCTAAAATAAAAATACGTTGCGAGAAACGAAAGTTATGGCCATTCTAAAATGTGAATTTCATCTGTAATGATAAACTCATTTGGTGGGTACTCAGAATTGTGTATCTATAGGACATAACTACCCGCGTTAACGGGTTAGAAAGGAATTAAAATTTTCGCCACGGGACTTGAATCCTCAGTAGCTCAATTGGTTAGAGCATTCGTCGGCTTGAGACGAAAGGTTACGGGTTCAAATCCTGTCTGGGGCGAAATTTTTTCTTTCTTTAAAATTTATAGATATATTATTCTTGGTAACTTACTCCTTAGTCCTTAACATATCCTAACCAATTTCCTTTGTTTCAACGTGAGTGATAGCTTCTGTCTCGGTCTGGTTCCGAGGATATTATCAGGAATTTCATTTGTGTATTTGCCTTTCTATAATGTTTGTGGCAAGTCGTTCCTAAATCAAGCATGAAATTACAATATTAATGCAATATAATCGCTGCAATAACAGCAGACTAGGGTCATTTTCCAGAATAAATCCAACAGTTTGTTTGTATTTTTTATAGTTCCTCAGGTGTAATATGTAGTGTAGTAGTTCTAAATGTTTTCCCCCGTGTTGGTCCGGGCTCCTTTGCAGAATAGACCATCTGCCTTTCTTGCCAGGCAGCTCGTAAAAGGCGAGCATAGTCTTATCATCACTAACACCGTGACATCTGATTAGGTGGTAGAGTTTCACAGCGACTCGCCCGGATTGGTACCACTGCCTTACCTATTCCTGCCGCCATAGCGTCATGACATGTTCCGGTTCGGAGGGTAAGGTAGCCATTAAACTTACTTTTGCTCGAGGCCTAACAGCCTGACCTCAGGTTGGCAACGCACCATTACCATCTTTGGTTTCTCTAGGCGGCGTGAATTTCTTACCATCAGGAAATCAGTGTGCTTGTTTGCCTTCCTATAACATGAAAAAAAATGTTACTGGACTGTGATTTCCTCACATTTTTCTTGAAAACCAAAACTTTTCCATGTTTTTGTACAGCTCAAATTTTCGTGGAAATTGATCCCATCAGTTTGTTGGCATCCTGCAGCACTTGTGTTGTACACAGTCCTCAACATTGCATCGGCATCAAGTTTGGCTCTTGCATTCAATTGAGAGCCATTCGGTAGTCAAAAGCCACTTTAACTTACGGTATGCCATTTCGAGAACGTACTTCAGTGTTTCAATATTTATTATTTAACATCGAAATAAAAATATTTATTTACCATGTCGATTAATAGGTAGTTTCATTACCGATTTTCAATAAATAAAAAACAATAAATAAATAAATAAATATCCCTGGACACGTCACACAAATTGAATCTAACCCCAAAGTAAGCCAATTATATGCTTGTGTTATGGGTGTTAGACAAAGATTCTAATACATACAAATACTTAAATAGATACCAGAATAAATTTAATAAACACCCAGACCCGGAAATGCGGAATCTAAATGTTCATCACACAAATGTCTGCCCCCGTCAGGAATCGAACCTGAGCCTCGCGGGTGGTCGATGTAGTTAGGCGTGTACGCTAGCCACTCGACCAACGAGGCGGTCGAATGAAATTCACTTCTGGTATGAACGTCTCGTCGTTTTATACTAATTTATTTTTATTGTTAGGTACTTAATTTCCTGTTTTAAAAATGTTGTTACAAATTGTTCTGCTTTTACAGTGCACCAGTGGTTAGGGGTCATAGCAGACACCTATGACCCCTAACCTATACTTAGTATACGATGTAAAGCGGTCGGATATTTATGTTACGTACTATATACATACTCCTATTACGATGACAAACTGACAGATTGTTGAACTTACCCTACCAGTAAGTGTTTTAGGTAGCAAACAATTTTACTCTCAAAACAAAAGAATTTATTTAGATTGAAACTTAAAAAACCTCAGTAAAAAAAACAAAAAATCAATAAGAAAAAAAAATTAAATCATACATATAACAAAGTCGATCTTTCCACAAATATTTGTCTCACAAAATATGTTTTTACTGCATACCATGATTGTAAACATGCTAAACTACATTATATTCCGAAAATGTCACACCTTACTTTGGGCGTCGAGATGTGACAACCCCACTACCAGGTAGTGGTAATCTTTTTTTTATTTTTTTATTATTTTATTGAATCAGGCGTTACTTTGCGGAAATCCATTGTAGCAGATGTAAAATAAGCCTTTAATTTGCTAATTCCGCGTAAGCAGTGCAACTGCTGTGGCAAATAATCCTCCAAATGACACAGAGTGTGACAAGCCTAACTGAGGTTCCCACTACCCACCTCCGCGACCAGGACACGAATATAGGAAGAGCTCGGGAAACAATCCAGATTATCACGTTCTTCACATGTGACAACCCTACCTAAAGTTCCCACCTCCCACCACCGCGACCAGATCACAAACAGAGTCCGAATACGGGAAACAAAACCACCCGTCACGTCCCTCGCCAACTTTGTCGAAGCACTCACCACAGAGAACACCAAATCGCACTCGACGTACGTTTCGCCTCGACACCGAGGCATCCTCAGGAAATCGACTGTACCGTACAAACGACGACACAAGATAATTTTTGTTACTGGATTATTCCACTAGTAAGGTCAGTCACAACTAGATGGTGGAGTGCTGTGTAGCTGATACTCGTAGGTACCACCACCTTATTTATAATACCTGCAACCACACCATCATTGCCATTTTTCGTTTTCCATCATTGCCATTGCGCTGTATCCTGGATACAGCCATTTTTGGAGGGTAGGCTAGCGCGTAGTTTTGCTTACATGTTTTGTATTGGCGATGTGTATTTCTTACCAATAAAAAAATCATCAGCTTGTTTGCCTTCCAATCGTACAAAAACATTCGTAAAGAGTGAATATAAAAAAAATAAAAACTGAGAAAATTGACGTCTATTTTAAATTCATTACAACGTCTCGTTTAAGTACATAAAAATTGATTATTTTCCTTAATCTCCCTGATAAAATCAGATCCAGACTTGGTGACAATAGGACGACCTTGGAAGTACGTTATTTCAAATAAACATAATTTCTATAATAAAGAGACGAATATATAACCTCTTGCTTTTCTAAGTAGGTTAAACAAATCTTCATCGCTATAAGGTTTTATACATTTAAAAAATGTCTGCGTGTACTAGCGTACACTCGGAAGAAGTGAGAAGTGAAACTTCTTTATAACGTTATTCAAAAAATAATTTACTATATGCAACTTTACAGAAATTGGTTAAATAAAGTTTATTGTCAATCCCTACTCCGCTGGAAAAAGTATACTTCGAATCACGCGTGGTAGGGATAAGAACAAA
>NJDD01000542.1:594085-605135 GCA_002245505.1 Calephelis nemesis
TTCTGCGTATTTAAATAATATTTTTTTATTAATTTTTTAAAAGACCTTATGGATTCAGCCTTTTTAATCTGTATTGGCAATGAGTTCCAAAGACGAATAGCCTGGCATGTAAAAGAAAAACCAACGTTACGAATTAAAAACTGGTACTTATGTCTTACGAGCTACGATGAATCATTGTTTTACTATTTCATAGAAAGTAATATAAAGGCTTTATCTTACCTGAATTCCCGTGGAGCACACCTAGACTAAATGTATTCAAATATGTTAAGTAGCTGTATTTAAATATCTTTGTACGTGCGACTTGCACAGACTTAAGTGTGATTTAAGCTTTTCAGAGATCCCAACAATGCATTGTAGAGACGAGATTTTCAACTTGGTTTATTCAAGAATACATGCTTTTTCTAGATTTAATTAAAGAGAAATATATTGTTGCCAGGTCTACTGAACTAGGTTGTCTTTAATGTGCTTATGAAAAGTAAAAAGTATTTTAATAAACTTTTCGTTCAGAAAGGCCTGCTATTACTCTTAACATATTATATTTAGTACAAAATATATTTATATACTCTATATATTATCGCCTCTGTGGTCGAGCGGTCCGGGTGTTGGACTTGACTGCATGAGGTCTCGGGTTCGAATCCCGGGTCGGCCAACAAAAAGAAAATTGGATTTTTCCAATTTTCTAATTTAAAAAAATGTTGGTCGGGATTGGAAACGTGCCCGGTTGGCGATAGGCTTGTCACCTATCACATTATGGGACTTAGTATCTTCGGCTAGTCGTGGGTGCCCTGGTTGTGCCTCTGCCTACCTCTTCGGGGATATGGGCGTGAAGATACTTTTTTTTTATATATTAAATAATTACCTATGAACTAGTATAAATACAATAGCAAGACATGTGAAGGCATTATGATGATATATGATATATGGTAAGGCTGTGTTAGTAAATATGGTTAAAGCCGAGATGATGAAGCTGGTAATGCCGTCTGGGAAGGGGCTATACGTTTCGCTTAATATCCGAAGCATCATTCGGTGCATTCGTCAACCCTCTTTTTTATTTTCTCTTCTTATTTCTTGATTGAGAAGCTCTACTAAGCTTCAAACATTTTACATTACAAAATGGTTTAAACTTGAATGAGTGTTTTTATTTTACTGTTTCTTATCCTGTCTGGCTAGGTTTGAGAACGGTGGCAGGGCAAGGTAGATAAATTATGGTCCTCACTGCCTGGGAGTTTGTTTTTCTGTATCTTCTTCTGACTGACTAGGTATTGGAATGGTAATAGTTTATAGAAGATTGGGTCAACTTTCTGCACACTTGAAATTGCTCATAATTGATCTTGTATTTAATGAACATAAACTATTTAAATATTGAAATGAGTGTAATTGAGAACATTTTTTTGTAAATATTAATGGTAAAATAATTTGGTACAATATGTCGGAATTATTGACCGATTTCGTAACATCGTTTAACATAATTATTTGATTCTATATTATTTCATTCACAAGTTCATAATTTTTCACAAGTGTCTTAATGTTAAGCTGTTTTTGTACCGTAAACCTAAAATCTATCACATTTATTGTATTATTTTTACTATTGTCTAAATTATCTGTATATCCAATTTCATTGTACAAGGTTGTTATTTAAAAACTCGGTCTATTCCAAAATACAACAATGGTATGACCATGACATACCTTTTAAGAGTTGTTATAATGAGGTTTTTCATTAGATATGGGTATTACATTAGTACAAAAGTAATAAAAAATACTCAAATTTTAAAACTAGGACTATTAAGACAAATATGTGAGGTATAGTCACGTTACATGACACATTTAGTTGTGTATAACATCGTCCATGGGCATGGTCAAAGATTAGATCCGCACGACTCTGCTTTAGTGTCTAGTTTGGGTAGTGTGATTAACTTATTTATCTGTGTTTCTGGGTCTGGGTGTTTATTTAATTTATTTTGGCATATTGGTATAAAAAGAGTATGAAACTGGGAGGGTGCTGTCCAGGTCGGTAGAATTTATAACACTTGTCACTCGAAACACGCAGCGAAGATGACGCTGAGATACGCAAGTGTGCATTTCGACATCTATTTAATTTTTATACACGAATATCATCAACTTATGTTCACTAGCAACATCAGCAGTTCGTGTGAATTGGCCAGGGATATTTAATGTTTTGTACAAATTATAAAATCGTTAGGGGTAGTAGAAGTATTCAAGATATTCGAGAAATATTAATAGAGATAGATTATAACAACGTCTACGAACTCAAATAATTTTTATTTTTAACCGAGTTCAAAAAAACAAGGAGGTTTTCAATTCGGCCGTTGTATGTACAGCGATTTCTCCGAGGTTTCTGAACCAATTTACGTTTTTTTTTGTTTGATGCGGAATAGTTTCGAACTGGTCTCATAAAAATTTGATTTTATTTTATGAGTATTTTTAATCGACTCTCACCTTATGATATTCAAGATAATTCACCAAACAAGCAGACGGATTTCCTGATGGTAAGAAATTCACGCCGCCTAGAGGCATTAATGTAGTAATGGTGCGTTGCCAACCTGAGGCCGAAATGTTAGACCTGGAGCAAAAGTAAGTTTACCGGCTGGCTTATCCTCCGAACCGAAATACGTCAACGCCAAGCGCTGACGTTATAGCGGCAGGAAAAGTAAATAAAAACCGACTTTAAAACTAAAATGTAAATAATAATAAAGATTTAATACTAATGATTTACTACCTCAAACCTATTAGTAAATGGTACATATAATATTATAAATGCGAAAGTTTGTATGTATGGATGTATGGATGTATGGATGTTTGTTACTCTTTCACGCAAAATCTACAAAGCCGATTACGATGAAATTTGGTATGTAGGTAGCTGAAGACCTAGAATAACATATAGGCTACTTCTTATCCCGGAGTTCCCGCGGGATTGGAACTTACGCGGGTGAAACCGCGGGGTGCAGCTAGTGGTACATATAAATAATAGGTAGTATATATAATTAATATTCAATCTTTATTATTATTTACTTTTTACTTTTGAAGTCGATTTTTATCAACGTAGTGATTGTTATGGAATTCAGTATCAGTTCCAAGTTTTACATCATCGTCTGGATTCTGCCACTGGATAAATAATTATACATAACTAGCTGTCCAGGCGAACTTCGTTCCACCCGTTCAGTTTGTATGGGAAAAAGTAAAATGTTGTTTTCCTTAGTTTTCTCGCAAGTAATTTCCTTTTTCTTATCTTTTAAACCTTCCCTGGACTTAAACAAATAATTCAAAACCAAAATTAGCGAAATCGGTTCAGCCGTTCTCAAGTTTTAGCGAGACTAACGAACAGCAATTGATTTTTATATATATAGATTACCATCAAGCACAAACGGAGGAAACTAAGAACATATGAATCGTGTTTTAGTTTTGGAAGGTGGGGTAGTCAGTAACTTTATGCGTGAGATACCATCCTTGTAATAAACCACCTACCATCATCCACTACCGCAACATCTGTCCAATACTACCTTTCAGATGAAGGCAATGTTTATCTCTTCTCATCTCGAAATTGGTGTGCCATTTTGATTTCCCAAAAAGTAAACATGTAAAAAAATCAGGGTTTCATTATTTATACAATACAGTGATGATTTGAGTGAATCTTTTTTAATATGTAAATAAATAAAGCTTCAAGCAGCGTATGAATGATTTATAAGCCCCCAGTACCCAGCCGAAATGCGGTGATAGATTTAGATCCCTTGGGTCGCTGTTTTTGCCAACGAATAGCATTTATATTTCTCATAAGACATTCAGGAAGCTTTTATTTAAATTTCATTGTTATAAGACTACAACTGAATGTCATTTGATGATATTTTTCTTCTAATAAATCTGTAGAAGAGTGGCTTCTGTCTTTGAATACTCAAAGGGTTTCTGTACATTGAAGAATGGGCAACAAACACGTTTATAGCATTTTAAGAATGTTTGTCTGTCTGTCAGTATCCCGACTGCGATTCACAACGAATCTACTAAACTTTTTGTAAGGAAATTTGGCAACTAGGTGCTTTAAATTTCGAGGAAGGTAAGATGATACTTTTTTATCTCACTTACTAACGGGGTTCTCATTAGAGAGGGTTTGTAAATTGGGCTATAACTCTTAAACTTTATACTTGTCTTCCAGTCCAGTAAGACTTTTAAGTTTTGCAGAGCGGAAATTGTAGATATATACCGTTTTATAAGTAGTATTCTAACTTATTATTATTTTATAACTTATATTATTCATATCTTAAAACCGTGCATAAAAATGCAGGAATATTTGAAGGTATAAATAAATAAATATCCCTGGACAACTTACACTAGTTGATTCTAACCCCAAGGTAAGCAAATTACATGCTTGTGTTAAGGGTGTTAGTCAACGATACTAATACATAGAAATACTTAAATAGATAACAGAATAAATTTAATAAACACTCAGACCCGGAAATGCAGACATCTAAATGTTCATCACACAAATGCCTGCCCCCGTCGGGAATCGAACCCGAGCTTCGCGGTTGATCGGTGTAGTTAGGCGTGTACGCTAGCCACTCGACCAACGAGGCGGTCAGTCATCCATTTTAAAAATACTGTATACATATCGTCACGCTAAGTCCCTGTGAGAGTAGGTAGAGAGTATAGAGTGTCAAGTTTCACGATTCCTACAGATCTACTTAAGTCATTTAAACCTGGCTTTTGAAATTCATAATACATCTCTAGCATACTAATATTTTAACTACAAAAAAATAGTTACCTTTACCTAACAGAAAAAACTAGATGAAGATAATTATGAAATTAAAAAAAACAATGAACCCCAGACAAAACTGTATGTCATGTATCTATGATTCATCATTTCGAAGCAACAGTTTTCAAACAAAAAAAACACTGCATATAAATATAGATAGACATAGACCGTTTATAAAACTTAAAACACCTTTCTTTTTGAAGTGCTGCAGGTTGCAAATATTACGAAACATAATACCGTAACTTATGAACTATGATCAATTAGCCCCTTCCCAGTTCATTCATAGGGTCCTATTCACCAAGTACCTATTCGTCATCAGAAAATATGACTAGGTCTAGTTAAGAAGAATGTGATTAGTTCAAACTTGATGGGTGTACTGGTAGGCATTCCAGGATTAGGTCTCCTATCTTTTACCTCTATCATTAACGGCCAATATTAATAATCAATCCTAATCCAAAACTTGCTGTCCAAGATTGATATTTTGATCCATTTTTATGTTATCGCTTGTCAATAACATATCTGTGCACAGGATAAATATGGCAATTAGGTGTAGGATAGGCCGGCGGATACCCAGCTATCTAGATTGCTTGAAATCCATCTTTAGAGAAATATTATTAACATTGGCCGTAAACCAGCTCAGTTGTATCAGCATTCGTTAGTGCTTTAACTGTTAGGTCTCATATACTTTTAAAAGTGAAATAAATACCCAAAGTGCGTCTAATATTAATTTGATTCTCACAAACGAGGTGATCTTAAACACCAGGACAGATCTCCATAAACTATAGCAAAGAACCACCTCAATTACGCCAACTTTCAAATAAAAATAATCCGCGAAAACCCGCCTATTCGCTAAAGAACAAACCGACACACGCATACACCCCTCGTTTTGCGTAGGGGGTTAAAAAATAAAACTAATTTTCCTACACAGAGTGAAAATAGCTATAAACGGAACGAAAATGGCCGGGTCGGCTAGTTTTATGTAAGATATAAGTATATAACACTTTTTTCAGATGCCGTCATCAAATGAGACAGTTACGAGTTCCATTTCAAAGAAGTAAAAAACTGTAAAAGTTTGGAAGTACAGAATGGATCTTCAATTCAGTTGCGAAAAGTCCATAACCTTCAAAAAAGTTGTACCAAAGTAACTTGACAATAAAAGAAATTGTATAAAGTTCGTCTCTTGGTATATCTATCACGGTGAATAGTATTGTGGAATATTTTTTTTATAGAAGAGCCATCCATGAACAACCGGACGGTTTAGAAGGATAAGGTCAAAAGCAAAAGCGCAAAATGACAGACAAAAGTACAGAATATCAAAATCACACAAAAAAGGGAGTTTTCGATTCACGGTGTTAGACTCGTTTTGCGTAATTCCCTGATGATGCTTGAATAGCGAAAGCGGTTGGTTGAACTATAAAAAACCAAAAATATATTGTGGAAAGAACAAGTGTTTTGAATAAATGGTTTCTAGAATGGAATTCCACCAAGCACCGACGATAAGAAGTACAGAAACTTATTCTAAAGTTGTTGTGTTGAAGCGAGAGTTCGGTATGTCAAAAAACTTGAAAGTACAATAAATGCCTTTGAAATGAGAGCGCTACGGAAAAAATATTCTGTTACGCTCGCTGACCACTTTCATAACAGTGTAATCCGAGAAAGAGTGGGATTGAAATAAAAGTGTTAGTGTAAAAAAAGGTTACGCTCCGTTGGTTCGGCCATGTAGAAAGAATGGCAGATGAAAGACTGACAAAACAGACATACAATACGAGTGTGGATGGATTTAGGTACTCTTGAAACCTAGGTTAACATTCCACGATCAAAATCGGGTTTTCATCATCATCATCATCAGCCGGAGGACGTCCACTGCTGGACATAGGCCTTCCCCAAAGAGCGCCACAAGTCACGATCACCAGCCGCTTGTATCCAGCGACTCCCCGCGATTTTGACCAGGTCATCAGTCCACCGGGTGGGAGGTCGTCCAACACTACGTCCTCCGGTGCGGGGCCGCCACTCGAGAACATTTCTTCCCTAGCGGTTGTCGGTTCTGCGAGCAATGTGGCCTGCCCATTGCCACTTCAGCTTGCTGACTCTCTGAACTATGTAGGTTACTCTCGTTCTCATGCGGATCACCGAATTACGGATCTCGCAGAGAAACACCGAGCATAGCTCTCTCCATAGCACGCTGAGCGACTCTAAGCTTATTTAAGAGGCCCACATTTAGCGAGTTTTATTCGAGGTTTATGCAAGAGTCTCCGAAATATGCTGTGTGACAACAGTAATGAATGTGGAGAATGGAGAGCGTGATATTTGGCAGTATTTAATAAATCCCAGCAAAACTTGTAATTTGTATATTATTTCCACAAGTGTTCAAAAAAAAGTGAAATTTCTCCAATAAATTCTAATTTACCTCCCTAGTAGAAGTTAGCAATCACATAATTGTCAAATTTGATCTGATTAAAACAAAACTGATGTCAAACCAAAAACTTTAAATTAAACTACATTATTTTTTTATTTATTTTTATTTATTTATTTATTATTGCACCAACAAAGTATACACTAATACAAAACAGTCAAAACAAAATATAAAAAAAACAAGTCATGTGTTACTCCAATTACAGGTGCAAATAGCTTTCTTAAATTAAAAGCTGCACGTACACATTAAATTAAAATTTAAGCAATTATATAAATTAACAATTAAATGAAATCAGCAATTAACAAATAAATCAACAATCAAAATTATATTACAAATTAAAACAAACCAAAAATTGAATTAAATTAGCATTTCAATACTTATCAAATAAATTAAAACTATTACATCACATATTTTTAAATAAAACATATTTAATTAATTAATAATTTTACTAAGAATATTTTCCGATAAATTGAAACTATCAAGAAGATCCGTTTTTATACAGACCCTTAAAAATATGATAATGAGGTTTTTTAACCGTTTAGTTTCTCGCCTCTGTGGTCTAGCGGTCCGGCTTTGGACTTGACTCCTTAAGGTCCCGGGTTCGATCCCCGGGTCAGGCAACAAAAAAATTTGGAAAATGCATGTTTTCAATTTTCTAATAAAGATAACGTTGTCCGGGATTGGAAATGAGTTCGGTTGGCGATAGGCTTGCCACCTATCACATTGTGGGACTTAGTGTCTTCGACTAGTCGTGAACCTGGCTGTGCCTCTGCCTACGTCTTCGGGGATATGGGAGAAAAATAGTTAAGTTTTTAAAGTGAATCGTTTGAAAGGTAGACACTACTGGAGTCGTAATTTTTTTTTAAATAATAAATATTGAATAAATGTTTGTCTATATTATAAATATACCGTAGGTCAATGAAAAACTTGAAAAGAAAATTGGATTAAACAACATATATCATATTCAGCTTTTTTTAGATGCTTACGTTAACTTTTAAATATCGCCGCACGAAGTTGCGATGTCGGTGCATCATGTGAGGCTATACTTGTATACAAATCGAGATTTTTCAAATCAGAAAGTTTATCTCCGCATTAGGCTTCGGCTAAACCTCTGCGACCAACACGAAGCGGTGAAGCGACTTTCACCCGGAACACCGTGGCGTGGGTGTGCCTCTGCCTAGCTTTTCGGGGATTTGGGCGTTAAGAAAATTGTTATTTTTTTAATATTAACTTTCATTTCTAGATGGTATTATCGTACAATTTTAACATTAAAACATGCGACTGAGGTTGCGAGTTTGGTAAAAAAGGAATTTCTTTCGAATTTTTCACATCATTAAGACGTCTGCATTTTCTTGTCTGGGTGTTTAATAAATTTATTCTGATTCATAATACCTAAGTATTTCTATGAACTCATATTAAAACAGTTGACTATTACCCATAACACATGATTTTTTTTTTATGAAATTGGAAGGCAAACAAGCAGACGGATTTCCTGATGGTAAGAAATTCCCGCCGCCTAGAGACACCAAAGATGGTAATGGTGCGTTGCCAACCAGAGGCCGGGATGTTAGGCCTCGAGCAAAAGTAAGTTTACCGGCTACCTTACCCTCCGAACCGGAACACGTTGTGACGTTATGGCGGCAGGAATAGGTAAGGCGGTGGTACCAATCCGGGCGAGTCGCAGCGAAACTCTACCACCTAGTCAGATGTCACGGTGTTAGTGACGGGAAGCCTATGCTCACCTTTTACGAACTGCCTGGCAAAGTAAGGCAGATGGTCTATTCTACAAAGGAGCCCGGACCAACACGGGGGATATAATTTGCTTACTTTGGGGTTAGATTCAATTTGGGTAACTTGTCCAGGGATGTTTATTTATTTGTACAAATACGAATTAGATAAAAACCTATCAAAACCCATATTATATCAAATAAGAACACATTTACTCAAATATATTTATTCAAATATGTTATAATATATTCAATTAATAACGTTTTTATAAACTTTGTAATATTGATCAAGAGATAACTCATCTCCGCGAACTCATATTAATACTCGATGAAAAATATATACAGCGTGATCAGAAATAAAAATAATGAAAATGCTGAAAGTTGAAGACTGTCCTAAAGAAACTAATTAAGCTCTAAGACGCTTACAGCATCGCTTTTCGCTATTTTATGATAGCACAGACTATAAGCTCGCTGCGTCATGGTTTTTAATCTGTGAGCAATTTCAGTTTAAAACTTTTTGTATTAATTTTTTTTTTATGATATTGGAAGGCAAACAAGCAGACGGATTTCCTGATGGTAAGAAATTCACGCCGCCTAGAGACACCAAAGGTGGTAATGGTGCGTTGCCAACCTGGGGCCGGGGTGTTAGGCCTCGAGCAAAAGTAAGTTTACCGGCTACCTTACCCTCCGAACCGGAACACGTCATGACGTTATGGCGGCAGGAATAGGTAAGGCGGTGGTACCAATCCGGGCGAGTCGCTGCTAAACTCTACCACCTAGTCAGAATTCACGGTGTTAGTGACGGTGAGCCTTTGCTCGCCTTTTACGAGCTGCCTGGCAAGGAAGGCAGATGGTCTATTCTACAAAGGAGCCCGGACCAACACGGGGGAAAATGATAAAATGTACGCTATTGGAATTAATCTAAGTCTTAAACTATTTTTCAACGAATTTGTGGTAACCGAGGTATTGCGATGTCACACTTCGGTATAGTTATCCGTTCCTGTCCGTTCCCACCTAGTTCCTGCGTTACTTTGAACGTTTTGCAAATTCCCCGATAAATTCTCGTTAGTAGTTTCTGCGTTATTGGTATTTTGGCAACAAGGGTCACTTATTTGTTATTATTATTATTATTAATATAATAAATATCCCTGGACAAGTCACACAAATTGAATTTAACCCCAAAGTAAGCAAATTATATGCTTGTGTTATGGGTGTTAGTCAACGATACTAATACATAGAAATACTTAAATAGATACCAGAATAAACTTAATAAACACCCAGACCCGGAAATGCAGACATCTAAATGTTCATCACACAAACGCCTGCCCCCGTCGGGAATCGAACCCGAGCCTCGCGGTTGGTCGATGTAGTTAGGCGACTAGTCTAGCCACTCGACTAACGAGGCGGTCAAATGGACTTATACCTACCACTAAAACTTCGTCTTTTTATACATTTTGATAAAAAATGTAGATATGTACAGTTGATAATCTTATTACAATAAATCCCTATTTCCCTAGATCATCGTATCACATGTGACCGAACGGAACAATTTCGCTAATATTTTTTGTCATTTTTTTATTATTTTGTGTGTATCGTTGGAGGAAAAAATTATTTATTTAAATTTTACATATCCAGCTGAGAACGAATAACATCTACCTATTTAATAAATATAAAGATGTAAAGATCGCCTCTGTGGTCGAGCGGTCCGGGAATTGGACTTGACTGCATGAGGTCTCGGGTTCGAATCCCGGGTCGGCCAACAAAAAGAAAATTGGATTTTTCCAATTTTCTAATAAAAAAATGTTGGTCGGGATTGGAAATGTGCCCGGTTGTCGATAGGCTTGCCACCTATTACATTATGGGACTTAGTATCTTCGGCTAGTCGTGGGTGCCCTGGTTGTGCCTCTGCCTACCTCTTCGGGGATATGGGCGTGAAGATACTTTTTTAAAGATGTAAAACTTTGTAAGTCTTTTCTCTTCTTCTTCTATCTTTTTAATACAGTATCTTTACAATTTTCATTATAGGTAATAAACAATAATGTTTTTCTTAGAATTAAGGATTATACTATCGATATTAAGTTTATTTTGCGAGAAGCCTATGTTACTATTAAAAAATTATGGAATCAGAAAAAAACTTTATTCACTTCG
>NJDD01000542.1:614323-638725 GCA_002245505.1 Calephelis nemesis
CATATCCCCGAAGAGGTAGGCAGAGGCACAACCAGGGCACCCACGACTAGCCGAAGATACTAAGTCCCACAATGTGATAGGTGGCAAGCCTATCGCCAACTGGGCACATATCCAATCCCGAGCAACCTTTTTTTTCAGTAAAAAATTGGAAAAAACCCAATTTTCTTTTTGTTGCCCGACCCGGGATTCGAACCCGGGACCTTATGTAGTCAAGTCCAACAACTGAACCGAACTGAACTGAACTGAGTTATAAGATTTAAAATAAACGTTTAGCAAATGTTTCTTAAAATATGGTCCCATGTAAACACATCACCTTAAAATGACTTGTTTTTATAAAAAAGAACCATCAACGTCCGTTGACTATTGAGGGCGTAATCGTGTAACACACATACAAAAAAGTAGGTTTTTTTGTATGTTTGATATCGAACTGAGCACCTCCTCCTTTTTTAGAGTCGGTTAAAAGTATAGTTAAATATTATACAAAATGTAGTTTTTATTTTGTTAGAGCGCAAAAAGTAGACGAATTACTTACCCGCTGCCTATCACCACATAGAAAAGAACAAAGTCGCTTCCTCTGTCCCTTTGTATGCTTTAATCTTTAAAACTACGCAACGGATTTTGATGCGGTTTTTAATAGATGCCGGGGCGGGCCGCTAGTAGATTATAAAAATGATATTGGTGCGTTGTTAACCTGGAGTATGTTAAGTCTATTGCGTAAGTAGGTTTACCATACTTCACACCAAAACAGAATTCAATAATTCAGAGAACTAATTTTTTTTTATGTTATAGATAGGCAAACAAGCAGACGGATTTCCTGATGGTAAGAAATTCACGCCGCCTGGCCGCCGATGGTAAGAGACACCAAAGATGGTAATGGTGCGTTGCCAACCTGAGGTCAGGATGCTAGGCCTCGAGCAAAAAGTAAGTTTACCGGCTACCTTACCCTCCGAACCGGAACACGTCATGCCGTTATGGCGGCAGGAATGGGTAAGGCGGTGGTACCAATCCATGTGAGTCGCTGCTAAACTCTACCACCTAGTCAGATATCACGGTGTTAGTAATGATAAGCATATGCTCGCCTTTTACGAGCTGCCGGGCAAGAAAGGCAGATGGTCTATTCTGCAAAGGAGCCCGGGCCAACGCGGGGAAAAAAAACTGATTGGATAATGCCAATAACATTTATGGCAATAGTATCAACCTAAGTAGGTCGTAGCCTACGCTCATCTACCTGGTTTACCTTCTATTTATATGGTCAACAGAAGACTTGTGTGATTACAAATGTTTTAACCTTAAAAAAATACCAGCAGGCGACTGCGATTAACGATCGTCACATGTCGAAAAAAAATGCACAATTAAATGGTAAATGAAAATAGATCAGTTTACTTAAACACCACATAGATAATTGTTGTATATCTTCTGTGGGCTGACGTCGAGAGCCAGATACGTCTTTATTTGAGCTGTGGCCGTAATTGCTTTTGCCGGATCCCCGAGCGCAATATTGACGGACCCTCGCCTTGAACATTTGATTTATTACACTTTACAAAACGACATCAAAAATTGCTTTCTTATTGTTATTCTTAAACAGAGCAGCTGTGTTATTTAAACACACTTTATTTTTAATATTTTCCATTTGATACCAGATTAGGTGGTAGAAAATCACAGCGATCTATGTCAATGCTACCAACTTAACTATGACCGTCTCCATACCTGCGTTATTTAAAAATTACATTGACGTATAGTTCCTTCTAACATTTACTAGCTGGTACTGTGAAATTTATTCCACCTCCTGTTCAGTTTGTATGGGAAAACACAAAATGTTGTTTTTTCTAGTTTAGTTAAACAGGAAAAAACGCCTATGTCCTTCTCCGGTTTCTAAGCCACCTCCACACCAATTTTTAGCAAATCGGATCAGCTGTTCTTATACTTTCATTTTTCTATAGATTTCTTTAGTTTTTGACATTGGCATATATATTGTCGTTAGTCAAGTTGAAATTTGCATCAAGTTGCCCGATTTAGCAAAATTGGGTATAAATTATTGAAAATTAGAAATAAGTTGTCAAAGGTAGTAATATCCGGGTCTTTAGTAAATCAGTGGCCTCATTACTCAAGCGCATGAAAGGTTTATTGTTAAAATATTATGCATTTAATTAAGAGACGAGAATCTCAATTACTGAATAAACCCATAATATCATTTGACTAATTCGATGCAGTCTAAAGTCTCTTAAATTTGAAACTTGTTTAATTAAAGTTGATTGTAAAATATGAGTACTGACAAAACCAATATTTTCATTCGTACCAATTGGCATACAAATTATTTGAACCGCTTGTCCCAGCCTAGTCATCTGTATGAGATCACGAGACATTTCTAAATATAGTTATGCTCCTCGTTTTTTTATGGAAGAGTAGGCAAATGAGCAATCAGTTTAGCTGACAAATGATCGCTGCCACCCTCAAACTGTTGCATGACCATGAGCAGTAACATAAGCGTTATATCGTTTCAGAAATGAGTAAAATGTTTTCTTAAAGTTTCTCAAGAATGGAAAAGTGTGCTAGGCAAATATCCGTGGAATCGCACAGTTGACGCAGGCTATGTGTCAAGATGATAGGGGGTGTGAGTTTAAGAATAGGTCAATCGTAAAGAGATTGTTTTAGGTATTAAAGTAGAAATTGTTTTCGTATGAGCTCGGAATATCAATCTAGAAAACAATTTGCCTATCCAACAAGAACTTGTTAAATAATTGGATAACAATTAAATGCAATAAAACTGACTTCAACTGTTTCACACATTACGTTGTCACGGTTTGATAATTTTTTTTAAAAGAGTAAATAATGCTGAAATAGTCCCATATTAACTTTAACATGATCCGACTAGCGGTTTTTGAGTTATACTTAATAGTGTGTGAATATTCCGATTATGTTTACGACCTTCTTATTTCTAGATAATGATTTTACAAAAGAATCATCAAAATCGTTTGGCTAGTGGCCCAGTTACAGCGTGACATACATGTATATATATATAGGTATTTGGATTTGTACCACCGCCTTACCTATTTGTATTCCGGTTCGAAGGATAAGGTAGCCGGTTAATGTACCTTTGCTCGGTACCCTGGCCTCAGGTTGGCAACGCAATATACTACCATTGGTGTCTTTAGACGACGTGAATTTCTTATCATCAGGAAATCCGTCTGCTTGTTTGCCTTCCAATATCATAAAAAAGATACAAAAAATAAAAATTTAGGTTTCAGAGTGAAAACCTCATCCTTTTCTTGGGTCGGTTAAAAAGAAACTTCGGTGTATGCTTTAACCAGCCGCAATAACCACTAAAGTTACGATTAGTTTAGGCATTGAGGCATGTTTGATTAATAAGCGTACGTCGACAATTTAAATATCCTGAAAAAACTTTCGTATATATAATACTTGTTTGTACTCGCTTCGGCAGTACATATACTAAAATTGGAACAAAAAAAAATAATACTTGTTGTATACATTTACTAATATCGAAACTAAAAATAATAATGTGATTAAGTTCCGACCGATTGGGATGAAATTTTGTACCCGGAAATTTAGTTTTTTCGTGGTGAGAAAACCTTAAAGACTTTCATTAAAGAGGATTTTTGGTCTTTAACAGTGTTTGGGCGCAGCCTTTCCGTTGGAGTTAACGGAGTCTGAGAAGTGACACTTTTGTTATACATTACAATTAAATGCTTATTAAATTTATTCTGGCATCTATATGTGTTGTTAAATATTTTAACGTTAACTAACACCAGCATATAATTTGCTTATTTTAGGGTTAGATAAACGTGTAACGTGGTCAAGGATATCTATTATTTATTGGTGCATACGGTATTTATTGTCTTTATTTGTATGGGCCGCAAAATGTTGCATTCTTTTTTCTATAAAAATTGTTGTTTAAATAAAAACATATTTTTTTGTTTATTCAGATAACTTACACTAGTACTATTTAAATTATGCGCTTCGGATATATTCGTCAAGCTTCGGAAATCCGAATGTATTTTAAAGATATATCTGTATATAGAGTTGTTATAACATAATTAATCATTTCGCTTGAATTTAGATTTTGTCAGCCAATTTAAAAATAAAAGTATAAAGTGTAAAAAGAGTGAAAAGTGTAAAGCCGAAGCGCATAATTTACATAGTAGTATAAGTAGTCTAATTATTTTATTTGAACTTGATTGCTCGCTAAAAATAAATGGGTAGGAAATGCGTACTTAATTCCTATGCCTTTTAGTATGGTTTTGGTTCCGTGTGAAAATGAAAAGCCTCAAAACGCGGGTAGAGTCGTGAATAGCTGCTAGCTGTTTATGATTTTTAGACTTCCTTCATTGTAAGAGTGAAAAGTTAAGCTTTTAAATTTGCTCTGAACAATAATACCTATGGAGCTTTGGGCACATAATGATGCCATTAAACATTTAAATTCAACTCGGCAATGTTTTAAATTAACGACACTTTAGGTTGGGAAATCACTGTGGGAATTGGATTGGCAGACACGACGTTCAATTACTGCAAATTGTCTTGACAAAAATGTCACTCTCAATTTATATTTTTTTAATTCGTTTCTCTGAATTAATCTATGGAATCAACTTAATTGAAATTTTGTACTTGTACTTGCTTGTTCACTAGTACTTGCATTTTCTAAAGTTAATCCATTATTTAGTTTTTATTTCTAAATGACATCTCAATTTACTATTAGTAAATAAATAATTATATCTAATCGACACGTCAATAAATAATTAATTATTAATACATACATGCATGCGTACATACATAGTTCAAGCAAAGTCGCAGAGAGTATCCGTGCAGACCTGCTAAGCTTCTTACACATTAATTACTTAATATTATCAACTCAATACATTAATTAACTTGTTTTAAGTTAGAGGTCAGTAAACAAACACACAAGTCTCCTGGTGGTAAGAGACTATCATGCCCAATAGACACCATAGATGTTATAGGTGCATCGCTGTCCGGGATTATAGGCCAATTGTGCCAGTCTAACGGCCACTATACACTTCGTGACATGATCTGACAATGGTGGTAATTCTGCTGTTTATAAACTAAACTTATTTTAGATGCATGCTATCCTTCTCAAATGAAACAAAAACAAAAGAAATGGAACGTTTTAGGAATGTCAGATTAGTCCGAATATGTCAAATTGCGATGTTTTTAACCAACGTTTTCCGAGAGATCGATTAAAAGTCTGTAGAAATATCGTGTACAATCTAATTTGATAACGCTAAAAGTGTTTTGTCTCTTTCTGTTACTTTTGTTGAAAGAAGACAGAGATAATTTAAAATTAGTTTAGTGAGTGCGCAACAAAATTGCCACCATTGTCATTTTGGCAGCAGGTATAAATACAGTAGCGAAGACCTACAATGATAAAAGCACGGCATCGTACCATCAGTAGTCTTCTAAAGTTGTTGTACCTTGTATTAAACCTATTTTATCTTTGCTCGCCCCCTACGAGCTGTTCGACAGAAGGGCAGATGGTCTACTTCTACACCGACACAAGAACATCATGAAGAGAGATTACATTCCGACTTGTGTTACTTTACTAAAAAGGATAGCACACAAGAGAATTTCCTAGTGGTAAGAAATACGCTTATGTGCACCAACCAGTCTTAGTCACGATGTTAGTGACAAATGAATTGATAGTCAATTTTTACAAGTACATTACGTGGTAATCTAGAGAATAATCTAGAGCCACACGGCTCTTGTGATGGTAAGAGAAAACTTTGGCCTATAGACATCGATGTGGTACGTTATGGCATCGTTAGGTTGTAGCCGAGGTGACAGGCCAATTATTGTTTAAGTCTATTGGCTACCCTCTTTGTACTCTTGACAGGAAATCTGTTCTGAGGAGTCTCGGGCTTCTCTATTCTATATTCTATAAACTCTTACTGGTTCTGAGCTCCAATATACGACTGTTTGTTTGCTTTTAAATGTTTTTCATCCTATTAATATTATAAATGCGAAAGTTTGTATGTATGGATGTTTGTTACTCTTTCACGCAAAAACTACAAAGCCGATTACGATGAAATTTGGTATGTAGGTAGCTGAAGACCCAGAATAACATATAGGCTACTTTTTATCCCGGAGTTCCCGCGGGATTGGGACCTACGCGGGTGAAACCGCGGGGTGCAGCTAGTATAAAATATAAGCAATATCTGTAGAACTGGGATTATTTAAGACTCGTTTGTATTAAGCTGACGATAAATCTTCATTTAAGTTTATGTTGGTGCAAACATCTTACAACAACAACAACATTGTTGACATTATCAAAATGAACTAGATATCTTGGAGTATGGTAAACAATTTTCTTGACGTCCATCGGACATTTGAATTAATTGCTTAAATTCGTACGTTTTTTTTTTATAACATTGGAAGGCAAACAAGCAGACGGATTTCCTGATGGTAAAAAATTCCCGCCGCCTAGAGACACCTAAGGTGGTAGTGGTGCGTTGCCAACCAGAGGCCGGGATGTTAGGCCTCAAGCAAAAGTAAGTTAACCGGCTACCTGAACCTCCGAACCGGAACACGTCATGACGTTATGGCGGCAGGAATAGGTAAGGCGGTGGTACCAATCCGGGTGCGTCGCTGCGAAACTCTATAACCTAGTCAGATGTCACGGTGTTAGTGACGGCAAGCCTATGCTCGCCTTTTACGAGCTGCCTGGCAAAGGAAGGCAGGTGGTCTATTCTACAAAGGAGCCCGAACCAACACGGGGAAAACACGGTCTACTGTTAATCGTCATATTAAATCAAACTCTACTAATCTACCACGAGCAACATTATTTCACCTTGGAGCTTGTCACTGTGTTAGTGACGGTAATCATTTGCTCGCCTTTTACGAGCTGCCTGGCAGGAGGGTAAGGTAAGATTAAGTAGCCAGTAGACCTACATTCTTTCAGGGTGTTTCCCATGTTGGTTCAGGCTCCTTTACAGAATGGACCATCTGCTTTCCTGCCAGACAACTCGTAAAAGGCGAGCATAGGTTAAAGCCATTTACACTGTGACATTTGACTAGGTGGTAGAGTTTCAGAGGGAACCGCCTGAATTGGTACCACCACCTTTCCTGTCTGCTGCCATAACGTCAGCGCTTGCCCTTAACGAGTTCCAGTTTGAAGAGTAAGGCCTTAGGTTGGTAACATATCATTACCACCTTCGGCGTGTCTAGGTGGTTTGAATTTTCTACCATCAGGAAATCCGTTTGCTTGTTTGCCTTCCTATAACATAAAAAAGACGATGCTTTAATCTGTACAAACTCTTAGAAGCTGTTAATGTTAAGCGATACGAAAGTAAACCTAAGTATCGTCTAGCAAAAAGATAAAAATAAAAATGTATTATACGTTTAAGAATGTGACATAACGTGGGCTTCATTTTCAAACCTTGTAACTCCAAAGCTTTCAAAATTTTTATGTGAATGTTATCTAGTAAAAAAATATACTTATCTATCTAGTATAAATATATCATGTTTACAACAAACACAAGCATTTATAATATTTTAATGTAAAATAAGTTGTTTGTCTATTTTTTTATAAAACAGTTTTTTCTTCCTCCTGTAAAATTTTACCAAATGGAGATACAGAGTTTGAAAATTAAGCCAGCGATAAGTAATTGAGAGAAAACAAATACCAATTCATCTAAGACCTAAATGGCCTCATCCAAGCACTTTAAGCTTGAAAGCTCTCCAGTATAAAACTTTTGTATACACTCAATCACAATCTTGATAGCGGCAAATCAAGATTGTCTTCTCACGAGACAGACTGGAAGGGGCCATCTAGGGTTCAATTTATACTTGCGACCCTTTTACTTTGATGCAATCAGTTTTATGACGTCATTTATATATGGAATCGATACCATCACTAGTCATGTACTTAACAAAGTACTGAAATAAATATCGCTTCTGTGGTCTAGCTGTGCGGCTTTGAACTGGCCTTCTTGAGGTCCCTGGTTCAATCTGAGCTACAAAAATAAATCAGAAAATGCATATTTTCAATCCTATTAATATTATAAATGCGAAAGTTTGTATGTATGGATGTATGGATGTTTGTTACTCTTTCACGCAAAAACTACAAAGCCGATTACGATGAAATTTGGTATGTAGGTAGCTGAAGACCCAGAATAACATATATGCTACTTTTTATCCCGGAGTTCCCGCGGGATTGGGACTTACGCGGGTGAAACCGCGGGGCGCAGCTAGTTTTCTTATAAAAATAGAGTTGCCCGGGTTTGAATATATGTCCGGTTGGTGATAAGGCTTTCCACCTATCACATTGTGGGACTTAGTATCTATGGCTAGTCGTGGGTGCTCTGGTTGTATCTATGCTTACCTTTTCGGGGATTTGGGCGTGAAGATGCTTTTGAAATAAATTGAAAAAAAATCATTTATTTTCCTGAATTTGTGTGTTAGAAGTTGTCACAAAACATATTTACCACGTTAATTCTACCACGTTGTGGTGTGCAAATACTTTTAAAATTATACAAAACTATTATTCATATTTATAATTTATCAACCTTATTATTATTAGGTTTAACTGTAACGTATGCAACATAAACTATCTCAGGCCTTACAATGAGTTTATGGCTTGTCAAGTTTACTATACTCGCTACCGTCTCTGTTAATTATTTGTTTGAAAACTTTGAACAACGCCTCTGGTGGTAACTAAGGGAAACGAACTTTTAGACCAAAAGTGTCATAGATTTCGACACGTAATTTACAGAGCGTAATCTATACCAACTCATGGTAAAGGCTCTGAACGACACAGGGACTGTCACTCACTGTCAATCGGACTGACGTTTGAGCCAGTTAAACTAGCTTTGATTACCACGTTTTATTGTTGACGAAAGTCCACGAACATTATTAACCCTAACTACCATAAGCTACCACCGTTTCCAAACCTAGCCAGCCAGGAGAAGAAACAACAAAACAAGCTCCCTGTCAACTAGGATCAACCACAGGGATCAACCCTATTTACCTTAAACTGCCACTGCTTCCAAACTTAGCCAGTTAAAAGTATAAACCAAGGATATATTATATACTATGACCAATTTATTTAAATAAAATTAATTTAAATTAAAACTAATTTGTTAGGACAAAAAATTACCTATTAAAATTTTCTGCAAAAAATCGTTTATAGTAAGCTCTATCTGACAATAAGTCAAATAGTTTCTTTCGAAACTTTTTTTAAGCAGTGATTTAAGTCTATCAGGATTTTTTTTATATATACGAATTGACATACATTACACAATATCTACATATTAATACGTGACGCTAAAACTTTGAACCCCTTTTTACGAAAGTAGTTGGTGTTTAGAAATGCAGATGTCGTCCTTATCGACAAGATATTAAAATTTATTATGTTTGAATTACGACCAACGGGCGACCACTAGTTTTTATAAATATTCAGTTTTTGACTAGGCACAATTTCTCGTTATTTCTAAAAAGTGAAATTCCTAAAATTTCTGCATATGCTTATAAAGCCATATTATATAAGGAATGAAAAAGGTAAAATTTTAAGGATTAAAAAAGTGGCTTACAAGAATTGCAATAATTAAAAGTACTCGTATTAATTACTTTATATTTAACATTGGAAAGTGGCAGATGCTTTTTACCGTGATATCTAAACGGGTTCCAGCGAAAGGCTTGAATAACTATGAAACTCGGGCGAAGCCACGGACAATATTCAGTATATATCAACAAACAAGTATGACATCGGAGTCTTTATGAACAATTCAGCGCGACCAATATCTTTAATTGAAAACTCTTGTATTGGTATATTTCTGTATCAATAAGTCGCCTTGTATTGATTAAAAAACGAAACGAATGAAATTCTCTAAAAACGGAACAAAAAATATAGTTAAATCCTTAACGGATACTGTTATTCTCCTGTTTTGATCCGGTTTTCATTACTTCAAAGATGAATTATTATACATGTATTAATATAAATCACTTCATATCAAAATCGGTGTTAAAATGCTAAAATATTACTCCTAATTACAGTTCATCCCCGTGTTGGTCCGGGCTCCTTTGCAGAATAGACCATCTGCCTTTCTGGCCAGGCAGCTCGTAAAAGGCGAGCATAGGCTTATCATCACTAACACCGTGACATCTGACTAGGTGGTAGAGTTTCGCAGCGACTCTCCTGGATTGGTACCACCAACCCTACCTATTCCCGCCGCCATAATGTCAGCGCTTGCCGTTGATGTGTTCCGGTTCGGAGGGTAAGGTAGCCGGTAAACTTATTTTTGCTCGAAGTCTAACATCCTGACCTCAGGTTGGCAACGCACCATTACCATCTTTGGTGTCTCTAGGCGGCGTGAATTTCTTACCATCAGGAAATCCGTCTGCTTGTTTGCCTTCCTATAACATCAAAAAAAAAAAATCTATAATTCCATCTTTAATAAATCGCTTCTAAAGTATCGCTTCATGAAAAATTTTAATATAACAAAACAAATTCTGGCCATGGTAGGTAGGCAAGTGTGTAGAATTTTTTTTTATGATATTGGAAGGCTTGTTTAAGCAGCCGGATTTCCTGATGGTAAGAAATTCAAGCCGCCTAGAGACACCAAAGGTAGAAATGGCCAACCTTAGGCCGGGATGTTAGGCCTCGAGCAAAGTAAGTTTACCGGCTACCTGACCCTCCGAACCGGAACACATCAACGGCAAGCGCTGACATTATGGCGGCAGGAATAGGTAGGGTTGTGGTACCAATCCAGGAGAGTCGCTGCGAGACTCTACCACCTAGTAAAATTCTTGCAGTGCTTGTTTAAACTCGGTTTTTTTTATACATTACGCACTGTCTGCATAGCTTGAAGTAACTAATACAACAGGTGTTTCCATCTTTTCACTTTCATCGAAAAAAATAACTCACAAAAGCTTTTAGCTGCTTTATATAAATTACATTACAAAAAAAAAACTTTTGTATAGAATACAAAGTGGGCTTATTTTATATTCAAGTCTCATAATGGCTGATTCCTGTAACGATAGAAACGAAGCCGCCGCACAATATTTAAGATTACAAAGAAGAGATTACATTTTATGGTGATCAGATTAAAGATTTTGATTGATCTGATTTATTTGTGGGATAAATTTTATACCTAAAAATGAATCCTTGGACATTCCATCATGTCTGAACTTTGCAAAATTCTTTTTGTTATGTTAGTTATGACGATTTGGTCAAAGTCGCGAGGAGCGTACGTATGTAAGCGCCTGGTGACCGTGACTTGTGGCACTCATTGGGAGAGGCCCATGTCCAGCAGTGGACGTCCTCCAGCTGATGATGATGTGAGGGTGATGATGTTAAGGAAAAGGTTCAGAATAAAAATTTAGTGTTCATATTTAAGCAGGACAAAGTCTGTCGGCTTAGCTGGTATTATTATACCATACTATAAAAATATCTTCACGCTCATATCCCTGAGGAAATAGGCGGAGGCACAACCAAGGCGGGCTACCACGACTAGCTGAAGACACTAAGTCCCATAATGTGATAGGTGGCAAGCCTAGGCATCCAATGCAAGGCAACGGTATTTTTATTAGAAAAGTGGAAATACAACATTTTCTTTTTATGTGTTGCGTTGCATGTGCATATCAACTATACTCAGTTTAATTAATTATTTTATTTGAAATGAAATGAAATGAAATGAAAATTATTTATTTGCGGAATATGTGTGTTAAAAAGTTGTTAATAAGATATTTAAGAATACAACATATTCTACCACATTGTGGTGTGCAATATTATATTTTTATATTTTTTATTTTATATTATTGTTATATTTTTATGCGATTTTTAGTATTCATTAAAGAGGTCCAGCTAGTATACTATAAAATTGTTATTATTTACTTTAATTGCTTATTTGCACGGTTGTCATGGAAATTAACGTGGATAACGGAATGTCCATTCATTAAAAACATGTGACACGCCGACAAGGTTCTTTATTAATTATGATTAAATACAATTACCGCACAAACGAGGTTAAGAAATAATGTTATGTCTAGTCAGTAATGATATATTAATAAGGGTGTATTTAATTATTTGTCCACGTATAATCATTTATTAGCTGACCCGGCGAAATTCGTGCCGCCTGACAGCTAATACCTACCCGTTAACAGTTTGCATAGGAAAAACTAAGATGTTGTTTTAAGCATTCTTAATTTTTTTTTCTAAATGTTCGAATATTAATTGATTCTCTGATGATTAAACTTTTAAGATGATCTGTATATTCAAATCTGCCTGCAGTGCAAAGCCGGTTTCGGAGACTCTTGATACCGCCCTCAGACAAAACCCGAGTGATTTGATTATAGTATGTCTTTTTTTTCTTTTTTTTATGTTATAGGAAGGCAAACAAGCAGGCGGATTTCCTGATGGTAAGAAATTTACGCCGCCTAGAGACACCAAAGATGGTAATGGTGCGTTGCCAACTTCAGGTCAGGATGTTAGACCTCGAGCAAAAGTAAGTTTACCGGCTACCTTACCCTCCGGACCGGAACACGTCATGACGTTATGGCGGCAGGAATAGGTAAGGCGGTGGTACCAAACCGGGCGAGTCGCTGCGAAACTCTACCACCTAGTCAGATGTCACGGTGTTAGTGATGATAAGCCTATGCTCGCCTTTTACGAGCTGCCTGGCCAGAAAGGCAGATGGTCTATTCTGCAAAGAAGCCCGGACCGACACGGGGAATTTTAGAATTAGAATAAGAAAACAGTTTATTTCACTTTAACTTTACAAAAAGTATTAATACATTATATTAATATACATGAAGAGCAATCTTACCTGCTAAATATTCAGCACTGGTATAATAACTTTTTCTTATAATTTAAATTGAACACATTTATTAAATTTATTAACTGGGAGGTATTTCACATAATTAGGAAGTTTATTGTAAAAACGTAGGAGTAGGTATACATTGGCGCCATGAAAGAATGGCTTACTCTATGTTAGAAGAGACACAGGAACAACAAGATTAGTTTTAAATTGACACGCTGTATTTTATTGAACACAAATTTCTGTGAATATATTATATAACATTTTCAAAGATATACCGTGCTTAATATTAATCTTTCATCTTTCATTCCTTCCACAAAACCGATCCAACGATTAATGCCTTTCTAAATTTTACACCTATGCTTTCTTTCAAACCTACTCTTTCTCGGATCTCACTGTTGCGGATGCGGTCAGTGAGCGTAACACCGTAAAGTAACGCATACAATACGTTGGTACGTATTGTATACGTGTGCTTGTGCACAGAACAATTCTGCATGAAAAGGCTAATAGTCATTAAGGAAAATGACAGTAGCACCCCGACTCCCAAAAATACTTTTGAAACAGCTTACCCAGCGCTCCATTCACACTATTTCCTGCGCGCTCTCCTTTCTACATCCACGGTGTACCTTCCATCCATGGTAAAAGCAACAAACTACACAAACTAAACATTTGAACACTCCATAGATTGAAGGACGAATGAGGTAAGTATTTAACATAAACAATGTAAATCTCAGTAAATAAATAAAATGTTCCTGGATAAGTTACACAAATTGAATCTAACCCCAAAGTAAGCAAACTATATGTCTGTGTTATGGGTGTTAGTAAACGATACTAGTACATAGAAATACTTAAATAGCAGAATATATATAATAAACACCCAGACCCTTAAATGTTCGTCACACAAATGTCTGCCCCCGTCGGGAATCGAACCCAAGCCTCGCGGTTAGTCGGTGTAGTTAGGCACACGCCTAACTACACGCGTACACACGCTAGCCACTCGACCAAAAATTGAGTATGTTCCTTGTTTTCCATGGGACATACCATCATCAGATCCAGACTTGGTGGCAATGGGATCACGTCGAAAGCACGCTATTTAAAAAAAATCGGTCAGAAATGCCGGAAAATATATAGAAACATATTAGGGTAAATCTGGGGTTAACAGGTGGCGAAATTACCCTATTATTTAATATGCGTAACATTTACCGTTTTACTAAAAAACATGGACTAACGTGGGAGTAAAACGATGTCGATATTATAGTGTGTATCACATTGTAATAAGGACTAAAATACCTTGAAATAATTTACTCCGTGTTTAATAATAAGATTACCATTAATATTAATAACTAATTACATACAAAAAATTTGTAGTTCTCTTCTTTCCGAAATTTAACCAACTTGGCCAATATATTTAGGCCAATATAATTTTGAAAAAAACCTAAATTTGTTTGATACTGCAATCAAACAAATTTAGTTTTTTTTTTAAAAAACCAACATTAATGACTGTTTAAAAAATCGGTATTGCACTCCAAAAAGCCATTGACCTCTAATTATTCCTATTTCTATGAAAAAAGCAGACAGGTATCATTAATTGTAAACTTGACATTTACATCTGTCTATTTAGTCTCTGAGATTAACAAATAGACTTGAGTGCAAAAGTATTTTGTTTTTCCTGACAATAATAAATACACGCCGTCTTTTGACACTAAAGGTATTAGCCTAAAGCTAAGGAAAATATATTTTAACATATTATGTAAAAATATTGAGAACATTTTATACATCCGTCATGTTCTAGGATAATTTGGAAAATAAATCTTTTATTTGTGGTTTTGTACATCAGCATACATACATAATTCATAATGTTGAAGATATGAATAAAAACATTAGGCATTTATCTCCGCGAACATTTTGTTTTGTGGCGTGCAAATCTGTAATTTAACAACTGTTAAAGATGCTTTCAGCACCTATTTACGTACTGTTTTTTTTTAACAATACATTTGCTATAGAGCTAGGACAATAAAAGAGGAGTGGATAAATAGTTCAATATCAATTTTTTTAGATATCATCGTATGTTAATTAGTTAGTGCCTCAAAACAAAAAAATATTTTTTGGGTGATACATAATAACGTTTTTTTTTGTTTACTTAGATGACGTAGCCAAAGGTTCGATTCCCGACGGGGGCACGCATTTGTGTGATGAACATTTAGATGTCTGCATTCCCGGGTCTGGGTGTGGACTATCACCCGTCATGGGTGCTAGTCAAAGCATATAATATGCTTACTTTGGGATTAGATTAAATTTGTGCAACTTGTCCATATATAACAGTAAACATAACATTGTCTAGTTGTACACGTACATACACATAATATATACGCATGTCTTTACGCCAAGTTCCTTACGAGGCAGGCAGATGGCATCGAGCGCTTGATCTCACGATCCTTGCAGATCTTTCTGACTTCGTCCACATTCAATTAACTTTTCAAACAATAACGCTGGTTTCGGATACTTTTGACATCACCCTCTGTTAATATCCGATCGATTTGATAGTGGAATGTCAACCTTGGTCTCCATCCATCCACATTGTATGTATCTGCTTTGTCAATCTTTCACCTGTTGTTCTTTACACATGACCGAATCAGTGGAATATGCTCTTTAACACCAACTCTTTTTTCAATCCTACACTTTCTCGGATCTCACTGTTACGAATGCGTTCAGCGTTCGCTACTCCACAGATTTTTCGCAGCGCTCTCATTTTGACCGCATTTATTCTATTCTTATGCCTTTTCTGACATACAAAGCGGGCACTTTGACTCAAAACAGTTTGTTTATTTATATATTATTACCAATAGGTTATTAATTATAGAAGTAGATGACGATCACGAGGTCCCGGGCTCGATTCTAGGGTCGGGCAATAAAAAAGAATATGCGTTTTATTATCTGTTAAAAAGCAATTGGGTTTTTTGATTGAATTGGATTGGCTTTAGGCTTGCCACCTGTCACGTTGTGGGTATTCGGCCAGTAGTGGGACTTCTCTACAGAGTTGCGGCCTCCGGGGATTAAAATACTCTTTAGATGACGCTTCCGATAAATTTGAATATCCAAGTAGTTTTAGTGTCATTACCTGGATGATAAATAAAACAAACATTGAAAATTCAGTGGTAATTTTTAAAAAAATAGTTTCTGTGAAAATATAAATAATAAAATTTAGTAACCTATAACGTAATAATTTTGTATTAATTCGTTTTAAATATACACACATTTAACGTGTGTTATAAAAATAGATAATTTTTTCAACAATGGCATGATGTTATGAACTATGATTCGCATAAAACTGTTTACATGCAATGTCATTACAATGTTTATTCAGTCTCTGAGATTAAAAAACAGGCTATAGTTTGTATGTAATGAACAAACACACATAGCATAATTTACGTATATAGGTACGTATATAGGTATACATATACCTAACACGTGTTGAACAAAATGTACAAGGTCACATATTTTTAGCTATTACGCGACCGAAAACTGACACGGTAAGCGCTTGAAGGTCATGATCTGCAAACTAGACTATTGTCAACGATGAGATCGTCTAACCGCACCACAAACACTTACATATTGTGCTTTCAGTCTCCCGTCTCTATGACAATAGGATGTGGTATATGTTTGACCGTTTTTGTGGTTTCATACAATTCTTATATTTTCATATTTTTAAAAAAAGAAACACTTGTACTGTTTTACTTATCACTTATAATTTATTACTTTGTAATTAATAGCCTACGGGTTTCGCTTATACAGCATCATCAGGGCTAAAACTTAAACTACTCCAACTTTTACCAAGTGCCGACGATGGACGATATCAAATATCTCATATTTTCTTTTTGCTTTGAAAATAACTGCGAAAGAAGTAATGTTTTTTTAAGTATTTCATATCTGTAATATAAAAATGAATAGCTAAATATGTTGGTAAGCGCAAACTTTAAACCTTTAGGCCAGGGGTGGGCAAATTCTTTTGACCGCGGGCCGGTTTATAAAAAAAATCTAGAGGCGGGCCAGTTAATTAAAATTATTTTTAAGACGGGCCGGTTAATTAAACTAAATACAGCAGTAAATATTACGATTATAAACGTTGTATTAATAATAACATAAGACATTTTAGTTTCATTTTACAATCCTTTATTAAAATAAAATCTATATAAAGTCTTAACATATGAAATACGCAATATATATGTTTGAAGTATCGATCCAGTATCTTAATTGTTCAAATTTCAATAGTCTTTTAACATTTCGACCATTAATTTTTTTAAGGAGGTTGATATTTTTTCTAAAAAAAACCTCTGCGAGCCGGATTAAAACCTCTCACGGGCCGGGTCCGGTCCGCGGGCCGTTATTTGCCCACCCCTGGTCTAGACCGATTTGGCTTTATTATTGTGTTATTTAATATCAAGAGAAGGTTCTTATGAAGTGAAAACCCGGGAAAGATGCAGGGTAAATGGGAAAAATGATACTTTATTATTTTCCATATTGAACGGGTGAAACGAAGTTCGCCGGGACAGCTACTCTATAATATAAAAAATAATTGATAAATGGTTGGTAACCGCGTAACTTCCGAACGACTGAACCGATTTGGCTAATTCTTTTATTGTTTTGTTAGTTATTGTCAGAAGAAGGTTCTTATGAAAATAGAAACCGGGAAAATTACTAGGAAAATGGGAAAAATAATAGTTTATTTTTTCCCATACAAACTCAACGGGTGGAATGAAGTTCACCGGGACAGCTAGCTACATATAAATTTAGATGCAGTCGAAGAAATAAGAGTCATACCAATTCTGTAATAACACTAAAAGAACAATAATTTTATTTGGATTAAAGTATGGATTTCCACAAAGTTCTTCTATCAATTGACGTTTGTTAAGGGGTCATATACGCTAAAATACGTCAGCAGTTTACTGTTTTTTTCATACAAAGCAATCATGGATCTTGGTGACAAAAATACACAAGATTATCATGAAGATGCTTTACTAGACTAGTGGTTCCAAAACACGATTCATTTCACTTTGCTTGATAGAAAAAAATCAAAAAGTTAACCCTTTTTTGGAAGCAAAACGCAAATATCTACTTCAAATATGAAAATATCGACACCAGATTTAACGTAAACATAGATAAGTACAATACCTAAAAGATAAGTGTTTCAGTTTTTATACTTTTTATCAAATTACTTTTATAGTGTCAAAAATAGTGATTTGTCGCTTAAGACGTTTACTTTAGAGCGCCATTGTTCATAGTAATCATGGAACGGGGGAGCGCGGTGATTGGCTCTTCTGGCTAACTGAGTATGGGGCCTTAAGCTAGCTCCACATGATCCGTTATTCAGACAGTTACATGTACTCAAAGGAAACTGATAGGTTCAACGCAACACACACTGTTACACATGCTATAGATTAAAATCTCGTATCGTGATGATAGTGGTAAAGCTCCTCTAAATTTGCCGATTTTTGATAAACTTTTCATGTTCATTCAGTAGCTACGAGGTATAATGATGCATATAATCATTAGGTAGGTCAGAAAGTATACCTATTTAATACATGGGCCATGGCATCCTATAGCCTACTATAAATATATTGTAAAATATACTATACATAATTTTTATTTTATATCCACTATATATATATAATTCGTGTGTTTGTAACTGAACTCCTCCTAGACGACTGTACCGATTTTGATGAAATTTTTTGTGTTTATTTAAGGGGATTCGAGAATGGTTTAGATTCAAAATTTGGTCTCCTGGAAAATGGTTTTGTTATTATTTTTTTAATAAGTAGTTGTTCATTTTGGAATGTTTCACATTTGATTCGACAGACTGCGCTACTATCAAAGCATTAGTGTCAAGCGGTACGAAGTTTTCTGGGTCAGCTAGTACTATATAATAATATGTGGT
This sequence comes from Calephelis nemesis, assembly GCA_002245505.1. Taxonomy (NCBI): domain Eukaryota; kingdom Metazoa; phylum Arthropoda; class Insecta; order Lepidoptera; family Riodinidae; genus Calephelis; species Calephelis nemesis. Next base: position 633,035 of record NJDD01000542.1, read on the forward strand.
TTTAACTAGTAAATATATTCAAAATTTGATAAGACTGACTGAAGGTCAGTAACATCTAACCAAATAGGTATTGAACGTTAAATCAAAGAAGTCCTTTTTATCTTTAGTTTCAAAGCCCTAATGATGGTGTAAAAAGTGAAACCGGTTGGCTCAAAAGTAACAGAAAGTGTTAAATAAAGTATACAGTGAATAAGTACAAGTGTTAATTCCAAAAAACGTGTACTGACGGTGTCTCTGTGTAATCGCCGATAGATACCTTTATCCTGCGTGTCAGTGCTGTCCGATCTGAGTCCTTTTGCGATTCAACGGGCTGTGAGAAGCCAGCTTTAAGATATTACTTTTAATATACTAATATTACCTGACGCCAATGCATTCCTGCTGCATCTGCGATAAAACTAAGACAATGCATTGGCGGCGCAGTCGCAGGTCCCAGTAATTACACATATTATAACATTGTCTTTGGGTTTATTTACATATTGGTACGGTTAGCGACAGGCTTGCCACCTGTCATATTGTGAGACTAAATGTCGTCGTGGCTATGCCTCTGGCTAACTCTTCAAGAATGTGGGCGTGAAGATACTAATAGGTTACACTTGAGCCTCATCATTGACGACCTCCAACATAATATGTGAAAAAAATACCTATGTGTTATTAAATGTGATTGAAAAACTACTAACAAGATGTTAATAAAATGTTTGTGGTAACGTATTTTTTTATTTGTTTATTTAGCACTTGCCCTGTGCGTGGGATAAATTTCTATAAATTTTAAAGAAAGAAAAAATTTCGTTAAAATTTATAGAGATTTATCCCACGCACAGGGCAAGTGCTAAATAAATAAATAAATAAAAAATACGATGCAAAAAACGAAAGTTATAGCCATTCTAAAATGTGAATTTCATCTGTGATGAACTCATTTGGTGGGTACTCAGAATTGTGTATCTATAGGACATAACTACCCGCGTTAACGGGTTAGAAAGGAATTAAAAATTTCGCCACGGGACTTGAATCCTCAGTAGCTCAATTGGTTAGATCATTCGTCGGCTTGAGACGAAAGGTTACAGGTTCAAATCCTGTCTGGGGCGAAATTTTTTCTTTCTTTAAAATTTATAGTATATGGTAACATTTCGGAATAAAAAAAATGATGATCAAATGGCGACGGTGATGAAATAGTTGGAGTCGGTTTTTGCAGTTTTATTGCGCTTTACCATTTTGTTTTAATATTTTTTGATCATTAAGTCTACCTAACTATTAGATTTGCCATTTACCTTTATATTATCTCTGACGTTGAGGTATCTGACCTCAGCGTAATAATCTGAGGTCAAATTGCATCTTACAAACATACTTATTCATATGTCATAACCTTTGTAATTATTCTGTAAATGATATTCGATGATATACGTTAATAAGAATTCTTCACTTGTACAAGCAATGTTTAAGATTACTACTCCCACAATTTGTTAGTTAACTAGTAGTAGTAGTTAGTTATAAGTTGTAGAGTTTAGGAGCTACTCGTCCGGATTGGTACCACCGCCTGACCTATACCTGCCGCCATTACGTCATGGCGTGATCCGGTTAGGAGGGTAAGGTAGCCGGTAAACTTACTTGAGTGAGATAGTCGATCCTTCGGGGCCCTCTGCGTATAGGGACCCTGGGCACAGGCCCCGTGTGCCCTTATGGTAAAGACGGTATTGAAGATAATATTTGCCACGATATATCGGTGGTAGGTTGCATTTTCACATCACGTACGGACACTATTGTTTATCGTAAACTAGCGGCCCGCCCGGCTTCGCACGGTTATTGAGTATACATATAAACCTTCTTCTTCAATCACTTTATCTATCAAAAAAACTGCATCAAAATTCGTTGCGTAGTTTTAAAGGTTTAAAAATACAAAGGGACATAAGGACAGAGGAAGCTACTTTGTTTTATACAATGTAGTGATATAAAGCTCTCGTGTAACAAATCACAATGTTAGTTACTGTACTCCTCCATAACGGCTTTACTGATTTTTACCAAAATGCATATATTGGGAAGGTCTGAGAATCGACTACTTTCTATTTTTCATATCCCTAAGTGATAAGGTAACTCACTACAATTTTTTTGCTAAATTCACATAAAAATAGCAGAGCAACGTCTGCCGGGCTAGTTAGTTACAATCTAAATATTGTTTTTCCGTTCTAGTTGACCACTAACGATAAAAGAAATGTAGCATTGGTGAAAAGAATATTGAAAATTGGTAAGTAGATGTATTCTGTAAAGCGCTTTGACTGATAAAAAAAAAATGTACTTCGAGACAATCGAATACCATAACAAAGATATCATCATCATCATTATCATATCAGCCACAGTATGTCCTCTGCTAAACTTAGGCCTCCTCTATAGATTTCTGAAGCGACCGATCGGACGCAGTCTGCATCCAGCGGCAGTTTGCAACCTTGATATTTTTCCTAATCTGCTCGTCTAGTAAGAGGATGTCATACGCTGCGTTTGCTGGTACTCCAGAAACTTTCTGTCTGGTAGATACTTCTGAATAGACTTTGTTAAAAAACAATATCCGTTAAAAGTGTTCATTGAGATCTACACCAATATCTATATCTACATCAACATTTTCAATGGAACATATGTTTAGATTTATCATTTTCTTATTTTAAAAACTAGAGGGAGTGTTACTCCTTTTAACACTTTGAAAGAGTAACTTAAGTATTCAAACGACTAACTGACAAAGAATGGTTTCAAGAAGTCATTGAATTTGTGCAAGTAATTTATAAAGATATAAGGATATTTATAGGATTTGTAGAAAATCTAGTAGGTAGGTACAAATGTGAGTATTTTTTTATAATTTAATCGAATCTTAGGCTATGAGGTCCAAAAAACGTGCAATGGTCATTCGATCCGGAATGATGTTAAATTTTTTTCCCCTCCGTAACGATAAAAGAGTTTAATTTACACCGGACGGATTCAATTTAGAATCTCAGAAAAAAATATCATCTGCGGATCGAACAAAAACTTTAAAAGATTTTAAAATGTTTTAAATTTTAAAATCAAGGGATTGTGATACATATTAAAAAATAATGAATGTGAAGAAAGCTAGACAGGTCCGTAGAAATCGTGACACTTAAATTGATTACTAGTTAATATTATACACTGTTTCTTTGAAATGCCTTAGAAAAATTCCCTCTCATTCCTTTCCTAAATAATTGGTGGCGGTAACAAGTCCATGGGAGGATGTATCTGGATTTTGCGGACGCTAACTGGGTAAAATGGCTTATTTCGATTATTCTACCAATAATCTAAAAAAGCTTCAAACGTTTATAGACTACTTGATGAGCTAAGTAAATTTTATTCAAATAAAAAATATTTTTTTTGCTGAAACCTGCGAACTCCACAAAGTAAACGCGAACAGCAGAAATAAGCCTAGATCTTTTTTATGGTAAAGGAAGACAAACAAACAGACGGATTTCGTTGAGACATTTAGTGTCTATAAGCGATAAGAAATAGACGTCGCCTGTAGACACTAAAGGTGGCAATGATGCGTTGCCAATCTAAAGCTGGGGTGAATAAACCCATGGCACAAGCATCAGCTATCCTACACCTAGAACAAAGCAGTGGCGGTAATCGATCGATCCGATGTGTTTTCACATGAAAAGACAATCGTGAACTATAGACACCATAGATGTTACATGTGCGTAATAATCCTGTAGCAGAATTGCTTGGCACATTATGTAAGCCGGTAGGCTACTTTACTCTCCAGACAATAGACTATAGGTAATAGTCACTATCCGGGTAAGTTGCTGCACAGCATCTTACTACCCATGCAAGCCTATGCTCGCTTCTTGCATCAGGCATTGAGGCAGATGGTCTACTACACTCAAGCGACCCAAACCATCACTGGGGAACCAACTGCTAAGTACAGAATATCAAGCATGAATAGATCCTATATACTTTAAAAGAGCCTAGAAAAGAATTAAAAAAACCTTATTATCATGGTGCAAGGAAAATAATGTGTTAGTAGTGAATACTATTTGTAGTTAGTAAACAAAATACTTGAGTACTGCAAAATGTAAAAATAGTATTGCAGCGATTCCAAACAGAGGTTTTAGATTAAGCAACAAGTTTTATTTGCTTGGACGGTTGCCAAACGTTTTATTCTTTCCCATATATTCTCACTTAGGGGCAGTCAATTGTGGAGACTCCAACAAAATTCATGAATGTAAAAGGTTTCGAATTTTAATCTTTTACACATTTTTGTTTAGAGAAATACTTTTTTGTTTCATTCAATTGAAAAACTTTGAAAGATTCAATTTAAATAAATAATAATATCCCTGGACAGACGACCTTATGAGGGTCGCGGGGTCTCGTTGGATGCAGGCCGCTTCCATCCGGTCGAAGTGGAAGTCAATGGGGGAGGCCTATGTACAGCAGTGGACGTCCTATGGCTGAAATGATGATGATGATGATGATCCCTGGACAAATCACACAAATTAAATCTAACCCCAAAGTAAGCAAATTTTATGCTTGTGTTATGGGTGTTAGTCAACGATTCTAATACATAGAAATACTTAAATAGATACCAGAATAAATTTAATAGACACCCAGACCCGGAAATGCAGACATCTAAATGTTCATCACACAAATGCCTGCCCCCGTCGGGAATCGAACCCGAGCCTCATGGTTGGTCGATGTAGTTAGGCGTGTACGCTAGCCACTCGACCAACGAGACGGTCAAATGACTGATTAAAAGACAGTTAACGTCTCTGAGTAGGGCCAGTGTTGTAAGAGAACTTTTAAAAAACCAGAAGTCTCAATTTTAATACACAGAAAGTGATTTTTGAAGATATTTTATTAGCTAAATCGATGCAGATACTTAACGGAAACTCATCATCTTTATATATATAATTCTTCTGTGAGTGTGTATGTCACTGAACTCCTTCTAGATGGCTGGACCGATGATGATGAAAGTTTTTGTGCGTGTTCAAGGGAATTCGAGAATTGTTTAGATTCACAATTTGGTCTCCTGGAAAATGTTTTTTTAATTATTTATAAGTCGTTGTTGATTTTGGAATGTTTCACATCGGATCCGACAGACTGCGCTACTGTCGAAGCATTAATGTCAAGCGATACGAAGTTTGCTGGGTCAGCTAGTATATACATGTATTGTTTCGGTAGCCGTGCACTAGACCTGATAATGCCAATGCTCGCCATTAGTCGTATTTCAGATAAGAGACTAATGTAAACTTACTTAGGTACGCAAACGGGAAATTCACAAAATGGACTTGCCAGCGGGCAAGTCTGCAGTCATACCCGCCGTACTTTTCTACTAAAGAAAGGTAGGTCTGCCAGACTGCATTGTTCTACACTAGCAAGCATTACACACTTTTATAGTAGCTGGGTCCGACGGATTTGCCTGCATTCCACCTCTCACATTCCACGTGCCTATTTGAAACTCTACACCCCTTGATTTGTCTGTACGGGCTTGGCGTGATGGCTGGCGGCCCCCATCGCCGCATCTGCTTCTTTTCGTACCGACGAGGGCAGATCGGTACGCGTCGGCTCCAGGAAACGCCCTAATCCTAACTGCCAAGGATAGCGACGTGCACGCTTCTGGCCAGTGACCTCCAACAAAAAAAAAATGTGCGTAGTTCCGATTTTTTAATAAATATAAGGTTGCCTGGGGTTGGATATGTACCCGGT
>NJDD01000542.1:649094-660840 GCA_002245505.1 Calephelis nemesis
AGGTTGGCAACGCACCATTACCATCTTTGGTGTCTCTAGGCGGCGTGAATTTCTTACCATCAGGAAATCCGTTTGCTTGTTTGCCTTCCTATAACATAAAAAAAAGAGTTATATCCGTATCTTTAAATGAAGAAACGCTTGTACTGTTTTACGTATAACTTTTATTTTATTGTTTTGTAAATTGTGTAAACAATAGTTTCGCTTATATCACCAGCATCTGGGCTGAAACATAAACTACGTAGTAGTTCGTATTTAGCAGTTCAAGTTATAGCCTAAGGACGCTGTTATAAGCGAAACCGGAAAATGTGAGTTATGTACATTAGATATTTTGAAATTTATGACAAAAATAATAATCTTAGATCAATGATCTAAGGTAGACCGTCATTGTTTTAAATATTGTCACGCCTAAATTTCCTTTTTTAACTCCTGACGGATAACAAGGGATATTAAAAGTTTGAATTGTTTGTGCGTATGTGTCTGTCTGTAGTATCATATTTTGAACAGATTGACAGATTTCTAGGCGATTTTATTGTTTAAAAGCTAACGTCATCGAGACGATTCTAAGATACATATTATATGTTTTGTTGGCGTCATTATTTTTTTTCATTTTAGGATTATTATTATAAGATGTTAGAAAATAGTCTGTTTTTATAAAAAATATCGTCATTTCGCGTTTGAACATTGTATCATTGAAATATTACAACCATCAAATATTTTAATAACTCCTAACATAATATTGTTGTAATGTACCTGGAGTGAAACTATGAAATTGTAGCTGAAGATTTCTGAGCTTCTAGTTTCATAAAGAAAAAAACTGAGTTTATAGTAATATAATATAATAAAAATGAATCGCTAAATGTGTTGGTAAGCGCATAACTTCCGAACGACTGGACCGATTTGGCTAATTTTTTTTTTATTGTATTTGTTATTACCAGGAGAAGGTTCTTACGAAAAGAAAAACCGGAAAAGTTGCAGGGAAAATGGGAAAACCAACATTTTAATTTTTTTCCATACAAACTGAACGGGTGGAACGAAGTTCGCCGGAGCAGCTGGTATAATATAATAATAATAATTGTGATAATAAACACCTTAAGAGACTCGCAACCCTGGGTCAAAAACCAGATTCAGAAGGAAGGATTTTGGGGACCGCATTGTGTGAGGATTCCTCACTGCCAGTTTAGTTGTAAGACCACCGTCACTTAAATTTTTTGTGTTTATATTTTTATAATATACTAGCTGTTCCCGCGAACTATGTTCCGCCCGTTCAATTTGTATGGGAAAAATTAAAATGTTGTTTTTCCTAGTTTCCTCATAATTGAACAGGATAAAAAGTATCGTATGTCCTTCTGCCGGTTCTAAGCTACCTTCCCACCAATTTGCAGACTAATCGGTTTAGCCATTCTTGAGTTATAAGTAGTGTTACTAACACCACTTTCTTTTTTATATATAGATTTTTTATAAATGCATATACTTAGAAAATAAGAAATAATGTTAATTAATGATAACAATAATAGGATTTTATAAAATACTCGACTTTAACTTATAATTGTTTTACATTGTATCCTGTCCAGTTTAAACTCTAATATTACGTTACAAATTAAAGATGCCGCCTAAGCCTACCTTCCTCAAAGGACAATCATATTACACTGGCTTAAATTAGTAATCTGTTCGGAGCTGTATTTAATAACATCTGATAACATGGCGATGAACGGAAGGAACCCCCAAGAGGGCCAATTTATTTTGTCGTAACTTGAGTAACTTCATCCTCATTCCACGATCAGATCCCTCGAATAATGTGGCGTCAAGAGTCTCCGTAACCGGCGTGTTTGTATGAAAAGGGTAATTAATGTGAAGGAAGCTAGACAGGTTTGTCAGGATCATGAGGTACTCGATACTCTCTGCCTACTCCGTAAGACTTGGCGTGAAGATATGTATGTATATGTATGTATTTTTCCATACATAAAATTAAAAGTTGGTACTTTTAATTTTATGATAAGCGAATGGCGGATCCAAAGAAATTAGTTGAATATTAAACGTCACCATAACTTTGATTTAAATGTAGCTAATGTAGTAATGTATGTATGAGTAACCTCCGAAGAGGATTTCACCTCTTATAATGAGTTTCAAATATTTTCAGCATATTAATAAAGAAAAACATATTCCACGAACTAAAAACTATGGATTAGTGTCTTTGCATTTGCTTCAAAAATAAAAATAAATCATTTTTTAAATGTTTCATTGTTAGTTCATTGTAGAACTTTATTTTTTTATGATATTGGAAGACAAACAAGGATTCGGATTTCCTGATGGTTAGAAATTCACGTCGCCTAAAAACACCAAAGGTGGTAACGGTGCGTTGCCATCCTGAGCCGGGATGTTAAGCCATGAGCAAAATTAAGTTTACTGGCTACCTTATCATCCGAACTAGAACACGTCAACAGGAAGCGCTGATGACGTCAGGAATAGGTAAGGCAGTGGTATCAATCCTGGCAGGTCGCTGTGAAACTCTTCCACTTAGTCAGATGTCACGGTGTTACTGACGAGAAGCATAGGCACGGCTTTTACGAGCTACCTGGCAGGCAGGCAGATGATCTATTTTGCTAAGGAACCCGGATCAACACCAAATATTGTTTTTAAAATTTGTAGCACATATTTACGATTCAGTAATTATCCAATTCTATATTAAATAACTTGTGTCACATCTATATATATATAAATCAATTGCTGTTCGTTAGTCTCGCTAAAACTCGAGAACGGCTGAACCGATTTCGCTAATTTTGGTTTTGAATTATTTGTTCAAGTCCAGGGAAAAAACTAAGAAAAACAACATTTTACTTTTTTCCACACAAACTGAACGGGTTGAACGCAGTTCGCCGGGACAGATAGTATGAAATAAAATATCTTTAAAGCATTATAATTCGGCGCAGTGCTTGGGTATATATTTTGTAAGCAGTCAAACTACAAAAAAACGAATTAAATTTTAATAGCGTTATAATCTGAAAACACAAAAACTGAGAGCAATTCAAACAAAAAAAAAATCGGTATAGAAGTGACGGAGAAATCGATTGGTATACATAAAAAAGTCAAACATAAAATTATTTTTAATAGATAAGTAAGTTTTTTTAAAAGTTGTCAAATATTCTGCTTTTCAAATGTATTTTCAAATTCAAAATACCTTTAATTAGGTAGATCTATCTATACAAAGATTCTTGTAACGCGTCTATATAATTCTAAAAACTACCACCGGATCGGAACGCGGCCACTCACTGAGAAGATCCGACAAAAGAAACTCAGCGGGTTAGTCTTTTTTCTTATAAATCTAATTTACAAAAGTTTATTATATTTACAATGTAAAGATACTCATGTACAATACAATACAATGTAAAGAGCAATCATGGCGTAATAGAAGAAAAAGGAAAGAAATAAACTCAAAACGAGTGAGTCGTTGCAGTGTGTAGGTACTCTACCTCTCATACTGCACAAAAAGTAACTTAAGGTAAATAAACCTATCGTAAAAATTACTCAAATGAAAGTGGATTTACAATAACAAGAAGGCAACCATACCATCCTGAAGTCTATCAGTCTCCCTGAAACTGTATTTCGAAGGAGCTTTGATAAAAGGAATTTTAAGAAGAAGGTTAATTAATATTTAATTTAAGTTGAAGTCTCTGTGTTGAAAACTTTGGTAGGCAGTGGTGACTATTTTCCATCATGTAGCCCACTCTGCCCACTAGATCGTATACTAGTTTATTTCATACTAGCTGCGCCCCGCGGTTTCACCCGCGTAAGTCCCAATCCCGCGGGAACTCCGGGATAAAAAGTAGCCTATATGTTATTCTGGGTCTTCAGCTACCTACATACTAAATTTCATCGTAATCGGCTTTGTAGTTTTTGCGTGAAAGAGTAACAAACATCCATACATCCATACATACAAACTTTCGCATTTATAATATTAATAGTAGGATAAAACAGCACTGTGAACTTTGACATTGCAACTTGTCGTTGGCAACAGATATCAGTTTCTATTAGGTGAACCGTTTTCTCGTTTTATTTCTTTTCAATAAAAATAATTACATAAACTTAATATTAATATTACTTTGATTGACAACATTTGTAAAATGAATTTAACGTTCATCTTAAATCTACTTCAATGTTGTCTAGATAATTAATCAGTACAGTTATTCTTAAATCTTGATTAAAAAAATCAACGTATCCGTTATAATAATGTATAGTTTAATAAACAGGTTTTTTCATATGAGCTTTCAAAAAAATAATAAATGGTCTATCCGTTTACGCGGGATGCGACGACTAATAAAAATGGGTATATAATTTTATAGATTTCAAGAATATATATTTCGTTTTTGATAAACATAGGTTGAACATAACTTTATAGGTATGTAAACCTTGTCAGTATTGTGTTAAAGGTCATAATACGACGGACAATCAAACTAGGTTATTGAAGTACAAAGCTAAGTAAACCCATGAATCTCGAAGTCAAGCTCCGACGCTTGTGGTAAATGAAAAGTAAACATTTTCAGCAAGAGCTTGGTCTAAGTGTAAAACAATATCTGTTATCGCTTTTTACTATAACAGCTGCAACATATACATAGGAATGTTTTTGTTAATGCAGGATTCTATTATGACCACACGTTACAGTATAAAAATCCTCCTTTGATTGTAATTGGAAAAATGATTAAAAATATCAGCATTGTGATCCCTTAAAATTCAAAGATGAAACGCAGGTTTTGCTAATGGTAAGGTATTATTACTTTTGCTTGGTGAACCAGCTGAGCCGCTAAAGTCTCTTTTATTGTGCAATTCTGATGAATCTCGAAGATTTTTAAGCAATATGCGCAAAAGCAATAATTGTTTTCAAATGACGTCGTTTATAGTAGGTAGACACATCATTATGCCAGGATGTTCTCCCACATTTTTCTGTGAAAAGTCAAATTTATCACAGAATCTGTTAATACTTATATTGAAAAGCTGAAGAGTTTAATTTTGTTGCTACAATTTCTAAATGTGAGTTTCTGAAGATATCCCCGAAGGGTTAGTTCTGCCTAACTGCACAACCAGAGCACTCACGACTAGCCGAAGACATTAAGTCCAATGTGGTAGACGACAATCCTGTAGCCAACCGAGCACTTATGTAATTCTGGGCAAGTGGCAACGTTACTTTTAGTAGAAAATTGAAACTTCACAATTTCAATTTGTTTTTTTTTTGTTGCCCGGACCGGAGCTCGAACTCAACATCTCAAGAAGTCATTCCGATGACGGACGGTTAGACCTCAGAGACGATATGTATATTTCTAAAATTTCGAAAAAAATCTGTTAGAGGTTTTCATAACTTGCTGTACAGTTTAATTTCACAGGAGTTGCCGAAGTGCAGATAAAACTGTGGAGACAATAACGTATTCCTACTATATCTGAGGTGAAATTAGAAAAGAGAAAGTGTATGTTCAGTTTTGACGGCAAAATTGCTGAATTGATTTTAATATTTAAAAATTGATGAAAATTTGGATAGCGATATAGGCTACATTTTATCTTAAAATTTTAATGAGCAGTGTTGGAGAGCTAAATATCAAATTAGTAGACTACGCGGGCGAAGCCGCGGGTGACAGCTAGTACAAAATATAGATGAACTTATAAAAGTCTAGGTTTAAATTTCATATCGTCATCGATTACAACGCTCACAATGACATTACGAGTGTCTACCATTTTTATAATTCGACTAACTGCGTGTTCCGGCTTCGCTCGGACGGTAATGTTTTTTATCATAAAATTGAGATGTAAGCTATCCTATATTTCAAGTTGGATCAAAATGCACACGGTGTGCAAATTTCATTGAAATAGGTTAAGTAGTTCAGGAGTCCATCGCGGACAAACATTGTGACAGGAGATTTATATAGGTATACTAGCTGCGCCCCGCGGTTTCACCCGCGTAAGTCCCAATCCCGCGGGAACTCCGGGATAAAAAGTAGACTATATGTTATTCTGGGTCTTCAGCTACCTACATACCAAATTTCATCGTAATCGGCTTTGTAGTTTTTGCGTGAAAGAGTAACAAACATCCATACATCCGTACATACAAACTTTCGCATTTATAATATTAATAATAGGATTAAGAAGATTACACTTACCTACTTATAATCTGGTAATATGGCTGAAATAGGGAAAGTAGTAAAGTAACAAGTTACAAGGGATTCATCTTATATTGGTTTCTTTAGTACCGCGGAGGGTGACAGAACGGCGAATAAACCTATATCAGGCCGTGAGCTGTTACATCTTAAAACAGTATCATTTTAACCCTGTAGTTAGAGTGGGACTCTAATTCAATGTCGATAGGGTTCTTTTTTGTCACTACGACATTGTACTATTGAAATAATATTGCTTGAAGACATTACGATAATTACGATAAATGGAAAATACAAAATATGTTAGGATTTATAGCACCCCTTTATCCCTTTTAAACTTTTATAAATTGTAGCCGTACTTTATTATTGAGCGTCTCCTTGGCCGTGGGGTTTGCGTACAAGACTTTCTATTTTATTTTAAGGGTTCTATTCTAAGGGTTCTATTTCCAACCGGGGCAGGTATTTGTATGATGAAGGTATATGTTCACATTTCCGGGTTAAGGTGCTTTTATGGTTTCTAGATAGGTAGAGATACCGGTATATGTACATTTACTAACACCCGTATGACTACTACAAAGGCAAACCGCGAGGCTCGGGTTCGATTCCCGATGGTGTGATGTGCTCACATTTGTGTGATGAACATTTAGATGTTTCATTTCCAGGTCTGGGTGTGTTTTCAATTTATTCTGGTATCTATTTAAGTATTTATAACTATCAGAATCGTTGACTACCCATAACACAAGCATTCGGTTTGCTCACTTTGGGGTTAGATTCCATTTGTGTAACTTGTTTGGGGATATTTATTATTTGTTCAAGTATATTTATTTAAATGTAATACTTTTACCTCTTTGCCAACTTATCCAGCTCTTAAAGTCACAATGATTTAAATTTAATACTAACTTGACAGTTCTAAATTTACTTCGTAATATACGAGTACCTACAATATATATAACATATTTAAGCAAAAAATTTACTTCGATTTCTATAATAACGTCGTTTGCGTTTTTTTCTTTCAAGCAAACGGATTTCCTTGATAAATTCACGCCGCCTAAAGACACTAAAGGTGGAAATGCGTGCGTTGACTATCTGAGGCCGGGATGTTAGGCCTCGAGCAAAAGTAAGTTTAACGGCTACCTTATCCTCTGAACTGGAACACGTCGACGGCAAGCACTGCCGCTATGGCGGCAAAAATAGATAAGACGAGTCACTGGGAAACTCTACCTGGTCAGATTTCACGGTGCTATTGACGGTAAGCCTATGCTCGCCTTTTATGAGGTGCCTGGAAGGCAGATGTTCTATCCTGCGGAGAAGCCCGGAGTAACACTGGGAAAACAAAAAGTGTACAACAATTGAGTATTTTCCTCGATTTCCCTGCGATTCCATAGTCAGAACCAAAATTAGCAATCGTGGTCCCAGTGCCTCGAAAATTCGTTTTTACAGATACATTTTTCTAAATATTAAGAAATAAGGAAGAAATCGATTACACACATAGCGCATGGGATTCGAATATGTAACCTCCTCTTTTTACGAACTTGGTTAACACTTTTAAGACATGGTTAAGATCTGTTCATGGGACGGATTAAACGGACGTCGCGTAGCCCTGTAGGTATAACTAGATATCGCATAATTTACACATTTGCAATATATTGGCGAACCAAAGCCGAAAAACGCCGATTGAATCGTGATTGTCATATAATTTTTACATCAGCCTCTCTCGAAACTTAGCAAGTAAAGCATGCAAGCATGGATGTTTTTATGGAAGCTAGTACCAAATCAAGAAGTCGTTAGTCTATCATCTATATATAAATACGTGATGCCAAAACTTTGACCCCTTTTTACGAAAATTGCGCGGACGCAGGAGCATAAAATTTGGCACATTTATAGTTTATCTGTAGGAGAAATGCAGAAGGCTAATATTTTTCAATAATAATGCTTATAAAGTAGATTAAATCAATAAAAAAAAGATTACCCACACTATCATGCATTTGACATACACAAACAAATACATTTATGTTAACGATACAAGATCACAGATGGCGCACTAAAAAGTTTGGAAACAAAGTAGTTGGTTTTGAGAAATGAAGATGGCGTTCTTATCAACTAGATATTAAAATTTATTATGGTCTAATTACAACCAACGGTAGACCACATCATAAATTTGTTCGGCACTCACTGAACTAATTTTCAGTTCGCTAATTTCTTATAACGATAGTCTAAGAGAGAGAAACAAAACACATCTAAGTCCTGTCCGATTAGTTTGTTCGTGACGATATATCTACTGACTTTAAGGCCCGCCAGAACCATTTGAAATTTGGTTACGGATTTTTAAATTTTAAATTTTTTAGATTTGTTGTGTTCGAAAAAAATTTTGGGACTGCCACACACGTCAGGAAGGTTTTGATACGGAATTTGCATCGACTATACATGGGATGTGTGGTCGATGGGAATTGGGAATGGATTTGTACGGGGCAACATTTATTTTTTCGAAACGGGTTTCCGTAAAGGAATTCCGATATCCTTTGTTTACCTCACTGGTTCGCTTTTTAAAAATTTCCTGATTAATCTGACATTACATTATTCTATCTCTTTTCTTTTGTTTAATTGAAAAAAGATAGTACTCATTTACATTTAATAAAATAAGTTTAGCTGGTGATTAGCACAATTATCACCAATAGTGATGTAAAACTTTTTGTTTTTGAGTGAAAGTTGTTTGGCTTGAACTAGGCAAATCACTGCACATACAAAAAATAAATATACTACATATACATAAATTAAAATAGGTACCCAATAACCTAGGGATGAAATTATAAGAGAATTCAAAAGGGAATTCAAAATAAAAAGAAAACTAATGAGACAAGTTAAAGATTGTTAAAATTTTGTTTCTAATGAGATTTACTATGCTTACTTACAAATTAGTCAGATGAGTCAGACTTATGATGCAGATTTATTTCTAGACAGCAAATTTTTAATCTGGCATTAAACAGATGTTCAACAATTATGAAAGAGAATCTTTGAAGATGCCAAGGCTGAGCTTGTACACATGTCTGTTTCATATTTTTCAATAACTCCATTAATACTAGCAGTTATTCTACATTTACTATGTTTTGCAGACTTAAAACAACATATTTTCATTATTTTAATCAAATAACACTTTGTTATTAACACAATATTGATTAGTGATCAAGTCTTAAAACGAATCGTCCGGTTTGATACCTAGGTACCTCCTCTTTACCTTGTACTGTCGTCACAATCTGCATATCATTGCCATCGTTCTATTCCAAATTGGTGGGTAAGGTACCCATTAGCTTGTATACAGCAAATGGCTTATGTACAGCTTAAATACTTAAATTATGTTAACATGTAGTAATGGTAGTGTATGTTTTTGGTATCTGTAATTATTGTACAATTGCTGGTAAAGCGTATAAACATATACAGGTTTTTAGCACCATCGTGAAAAAAGATGGTTTTACTTTTTTCATCGTTTTTGTATTTCATGTATATTTTAAGCAAATCAGTTAATTTTAACGGCAATTAGTTCCATTTTGTTCAGTTAAAGTGCATGATGAATATGATTGATTACATGTGTAATATGTATGTAGAAATTAGAGTATATGTAACCGAATCTCACCAAAATGAGATTGAGTAAGGAGGCCACCGCTTTACTCAAAGACACCTGACGTGAAATTTATACGACTTATGATTGTAATAAATGAAATTTAAGATGTAAATTGAAAATAAAGAAGAGCCGAAAGGTCTTGGTCGGTCTCAGAAAGAGATAATTATGGCAAATAAAAAAAATACCATTAGACAGACAGCTTCTTTATGTAAGTACACAGGTAAATCAGCTTAAATTTTACTTTATCTTCCAAACCAGAACATGATAATGGCAAACAGTAGGGTTGTGGCAGAAGAAACAAGCTAAGGAGATGTTATATAAAACCGATGAATTTTAGCAACCGAATATAATTCTACCAGTCCTAAGAATTTGTTTATTTCACTAAAGGTGATGGAATCATTACATATCAACGTTAAAGTCTACTACTAATTTGTGGGCTTGTTTGCTTGTTGTTTTTTATTTAGTAAGCATAATATGCAAACAGCATGTTAAAAGATTAAAATAGTTTCAGCTAAATTTCCTTATTCTAAAATTGGTTTCGGGTTTTTACATTGTAGTAGATCAATATTTTCTTATAAAAAAGTGAGCGACCAAAAAAATTTGAAAGCTAAATAAAATTATACTTCGTGCTTTAATAGGATTGATGACTATCAATCTTATGATAGGTATGAAGTGTAATAGTACAGTATAATAGCAAAGAGAAAGGTGGTAAGAGTTTAAATCTTTAAGTCCACTGTTTCATTACTGAAAAGCAATGCAATGCAATGCAATGTTTATTTTAAATAAATAAATATCTCTGGACAAGTTACACAAATTGAATCTAACCCCAAATTAAGCAAATTATATGCTTCTGTTATGGGTGTTAGTCAATGATTCTAATACATAGAAATATTTAAATAGATACCAGAATAAATTTAAAAACACCCAGACCCGGAAATGCAGACTTCTAAATGTTCATCACACAAATGCCTGCCCCCGTCGGTGTGGTTAGGCGTGTACGCTAGCAACTGGACCAACGATGCAGAACTGTAGATAAAGTAAACTGTACTTTTAAATATATCAATGAAATCGCAAAAATAAGACCTGTATAATTTACACATACAGTTAGCAAAAAGCTCGGTTCCGGAGATACCGTGGGGCCGGGACGGTGTGTCTTTGCACACATTGCCGCCACATAGCGCTCAGGTTTTCAGCCATGAGGAATTTTATTTTGAAACTTAGCCTTGAAACAGCTTATTCACAAACACTTGTACTTTCCACAATATATTTTTATAGTTTAGCGAAACCGGTTGGCGGTTTGTTAAAAAATTGTTTCAAGAATGGAATTCCACCAAGTACCGACGATAGGAAGTATAGAAACTATTGAAACATAGCCCACTGGAGATACGGTAGCAATGTGCTATAGAGTGTTAACAAATTACGATTTTTCACTACAAAGTTAAAATGAGCGTCACCGCACACTGGAGCGGTATCCGGTGTGCGTGTGTGTGTGTGTGTGTGTGTGTGTGTTTTATCCGCATCAGAGTCGATTTTCCACGAGGTACCTAACTTTAAACTTTGCGACATCTAAGACTGTCAATGATTTTTTAGTATAAAAAGATATCATGTTATACATCAAATATTTAAATCAGTCAATGTATTAATTTAATTTCAATAATTGAAAAAACAATACACGCCTAACGCCACCGACCAAACGCGAGGCTCACGATCGATTCCCGGACGGGGGCATGTGTTTGTGTGATGGAAATTTAGGTGTCTGCATCTCTAGGTCTAAGTGCAATAAATATATCGCAAGAAACGTCTGAATTCATATTATATCAAAGTCATTTAAATGCACATATTTGTAATTGTATATGTACATTGTAAAGTATTATCAAAATTATTTTCTCCGGTAAGCAACTTTGAAGTGAGATGTTACATTACACTAAGATACAACGTGTCTTCAGTAGAAAAGTATCTTCACGTCATCGCCAACAGAACTCATATCTAATCCGGG
>NJDD01000542.1:689310-703391 GCA_002245505.1 Calephelis nemesis
TAATAATTAGGTATATATTTCATTTGTATTTCAATATTTAATAATCAAAATTAAAATATTTCTAAGAAGGTAAATCAAAATTACAAAGGTTCTGTTTTCATGTGAAAAAAAGTCTACTGAAATATAACTTCTTAGTACTGGCGATAATGCTGATGGTTTATTCCCCTTGCTTCATGTGGAATCGAGATAAGCAAGGGAAAACAAGATCAATTACTACACTGACAAAGTTCATTTCAGCCTAGAGGAAAGTTTGTCTATAAATAAACTTGTGTGTGGTATATGTTTTTTTAGTTTAGTTGGGATTGCAAAGCAAACGAGTTCGGAAACAAAGGGAGTCAAAGTATTTTATTTGCACGTATTGCAACACCTTGGGGAGCAACCTGACGCTAACAGACGTTAAGGGATAAAAGACAACAAATTGCAAAATGTAATCTCTAGCGGATCCTACGAGTTCGTAATATTGATCTTACATTCACAGAATATTTTTAGTTAGGCACGATATTTTTATTATGTGACTTTAATCTTCAAACATTTTTATTTTGTATTCGAGTTTTAAACTATCCCGTTTTATTTGATAATGATATAACAAATATGTGGATTTTTATAGGAAATAGTTTAACATAATACCTCACAATACACTTGGAAATTGGCTTTGACTCTCTTATTATATTACTGCCTCCATTATTACAGTTTTGACTCCGTCTTATTACGTTTACTTTGTAGGGTAACCGGAAAACTAGCGTATAAGGACTAATATGCTACCCACAGAAGAGTCCACCTTAACATCTATGGTGTCTATAGGCCACACAAAAATCAGGATTGTCTGGTACTTGTTTGCTGTCTTAATTAATAAAAAATTGCAATCTTTTGCAGTACAAACTATGAGATATGGAAGAGGGAAACCTTTAATTTCTGATACGTCGGATATCGACCAAGTGATATTAAATATCTATTCGCACTTATATTATTACGATTGTGACTTGTAGAGATTGGTCAAAAATTACAATGTAGAAATACTAAATCAAATATTTAATAAAATGAATTGTGATCTGGGACTTGTGAAAAAAAATTAACCCACAACAATAATTTCGACAAGACTTGGGTCTTATAGGACATGGCCACATCTCAACGACATAACTGGGAGAATGTTTTCTAATATTTTTCTCAATCTGCATTCTTTTGGTCAGCCAGTGACTAAATTTTAATAATAAACACATCAATAAGTAGAATTTTATTTTGATAGAATCTAAATCTGTTCTCGAGTCATTCAGCAATAAATTGTAATTAATATTTAACGCCATGTCATGGTGCTGTCATGGCACATTTCGTTGGTCACTTAAAAATAAGAAATAGGAGAAGTGACTTTTTTATAACTTTTGCCGAGAATAGATGCGCTCATGTTAAGTCCTTTTATTTTTAAAATCTAAAACCAGTTGTAGTATATTTAGAACAGAATCCAGTTTTTGTGACATCAGAAAGCTTCACTTTACGAATAAAAGCGGTTATTCAGGTGACATTAGCAGAATTATTTATGAGTCTTTAATAAATATCGAATGAAATACTTCGCTAAGGTATTAATAATGTCGGTTTTTAGGATTAAAGACCTAATTCATTTAGACGTTACATACTAATTGTGTTAATAAATTTGTGTTTCTTAGTCATTTATGTATACGCTAGCAATAATAACTGTTTTGAAGTATGTCTTCCACATGTCTTCAAATGCAAAAATAATATTTTTTAGCAATTGACATAAGATGACAAGTTTAGTCCTCGTTAGAATTTAAATAGCCAGTAAATCTTACTAACCGACATGTGTGGTATTTAACTGATTTTTGATTTATTAGAAATAACATGACTAACTCAAATCAATTAAAAGTATCTGAAATGCCTAATTCATACAGTGTAGTTTAATATTAACGGTGTGCGAACTAATTTTATAATAAATCAGTTTTGTATGTGTGATCATCCGAATTTGGTGGGTGAATTCATTTCAAAAGTATTAAGAGACCAATGAACAATGCATGCAATGTTAAGCAACTTTTATTATGGAACCACTCTAGTACCTACACGCAAATTCTAATACAAATTTCATACAAAATTTTAGCATGATGCACAAAGTACCGATTTGATAGGTCATAAGTTTTTACGCTCTTAGTAGTTAGTACTGATGAGTGATGACGTTGTAGGAAACAGTCCAACCCATTTAAATGATGATGTCGAGGGTTGAGCATTCCGCTCGCCCACAAAAGTCCGGTGAATTCGTAAAAACAGCGAGACTAGCCCATAAATTAAGGGAAGTCCAAAAATGTGAATTTTAAATTGCGATATAGGTACCTAGGTACCGTAGAGTTTTGAGAAAAGTGATTTTTTGTCAATATTTCTATTATTAAGGGATCATTCGAATTTTAGAAAAATAAATATAGGTACAAGGACAAATCCTTTTGTATGAAGGTAGTAGGTAGGTACCTAGATACCGTAGAGTTTTGAGAAAAGTGATTTTTTGTCAATATTTCTATTATTAAGGGATCATTCGAATTTTAGAAAAATAAAAACATGGACAAGTCCTATTGTAGGAACGTAGTCAGTTAGATAAAGTCCGATGCAACAACACCAACAAAAAAAATCAAAATGCACTTTGGACATGAAGTCCGAAGTGCATTTTGAATTTTGTTGTTCAAGTTGTTGTAAGTTTGTTGTACACATGGACGTGAGGCAAAATCCAAAGTGGACTATGATTTGCAACATAAACATTTTTATTATATTTCTTTAAGTGAGTAGCCAAACTTTGTGAGTGTAGGTAGATAAATAATTGAAGAAAAAGAGACTCGACCACCAAGAATCAATTTCTTATCGTGATTTTGGGTGTTTTAATATTTCCTCTAGCTTTTGTGGACAAAAAACAGGCATTATTGTTATTAAGGGGTAATTCGATAGGTACCCATTCAGTAAAAGTAAACACGTAGTCAAATACCTATCCTATTGTAGAAAGGTAGCCTGTAAGATAAAGTCCGATACAACAACAGCAATAATACAATAATTCAAAATGCACTTTGAAAATGAAGTACAAAGTGGACTACGATTTGTTGTTTTTACTTTTAGTAATTTACATCATCATCATTACTAAGATGACAGTACGTGTCGACTGGCACCCAACTATGTGAAACTAGCTGCGCCCCGCGGTTTCACCCGCGTAAGTCCCAATCCCGCGGGAGCTCCGGGATAAAAAGTAGCCTATATGTTATTCTGGGTCTTCAGCTACCTACATACCAAATTTCATCGTAATCGGCTTTGTAGATTTTGCGTGAAAGAGTAACAAACATCCATACATACAAACTTTGGCATTTATAATATTAATAGGACTATCTGTTCTGGGCGATGATGAATTCGGAAAACGATCTCACGTCTTTGAGAGGCTCATGCCAAACTGAAAAAATCGGTATTCGTAGTCCACATAGGTATAAACATGATGATCTCATCATACCTAGTTTAGATATAGAAATTAAGAAATCTAAGAAAATTTATTCATTTATTAGTAAACCTAAAGATTGTTACAGCAGTATGAAGATAATAATTTATAGGTACCAGAAAGACTAACTAACGAACTAAGCGTACAACAAATTACAGTTAAACACATTTTTCTTTAATTTAAATTCAATGTCCAACAATTAAAAACTTATACCTACGTAACGTGCTTAGAAAAAATCTGTGAACCTACCTAACTGTAATTTAAAAAATATTTGAATAGAAAAAAAAGTTAAGACAGAAGACTCCAACGACAACTATCCTCATATCAAAAGGGAGTTAGTGCTAATAGAATAAATGTTGATGAATAATGAGCTTACATAACTGTAACGTATATTGTTTATACACATACCTAGTAAAAATACGTTTTCCTGCTTTAAATAAATGCGTGAGCGCAGACGTGTGTATTGTTATACAGAAGCCGGCAACAACGTCGACTGCCGACTATAGCTTAGTATCCGACACATCGCTACCTAGCGAGCACGTTCACGGTATCCGCGATATATCAGCTAAAGTGATAAGTTTTCTTACTCATTTGTGCATAAAAGTAGATGACAGCGACTAACGACAATAAAAGAAGCACCATTTTAACATTTGTGGTTTAACGTTAAGGTACGAACTACATCTTACATCGGCACAGTGCTGGTGCTCATTAAAATAGCACATATGGTCATACCTAGCTCATTGTAAATAGATTTATGTTATTGGTATGTTGATTTTTGTTAAGAATTTAAAGGTGGATGTACTACGAATCAAATTTTAATTATCAGTCAATTAAGTACATAGAAGCACATAGAAGAATGCTATATTAATTAATTTCAGTGAAATCCAATGTTAGTGAAAGAGAAAGTAGTCCATAATGAGCTAATAAATTAAACATAAACGAGGTAAAATCTCCAAAAATTTAAACTGATACTTGTATTTCCTAAGCCAAAATTATAAAACAGCAATGACCGAAACTAATTTTTAGTTTCGGAAATTTTTAGTTGTTTGGGAAAACCCTCAAAATAAACTCAGATTAAAAATTCTAATTAGTTATTTTTACAAATGTTGAAGATACTACCTTACTTTGTCAGACTGTCAATTTTATTACATGTAATAAAAGGACAAAAGTTAAATTTATTAATCTAAAAATATTCCTATTAAATATAATTTAAAATAATACATGTATGAGATTTAATAAACTATTTTGTTACAATAAGCCTTTTGTTGTGTATCAGGGCGTTAAAATTATAGTTAAGAACCTAGAACCGCTAGTTGATCTACCTAACTGTTGTCAATAGTCAATACAATGTACCTACTTAATGCTTGAATCAACATCTAAGTTTTGGCGCCATCGAGAGAAAAGATGGTCTAAGTGTTTTTATAATTATTGAATTTCGTGTTTATATTGGTGAAATTAGTCAATTTTGGTGGCATTTTGTACAATTTTGTTCTGTGAAAGTGCACAAATGAAATAATCATGAAAAAATTAGCGTATCGTGTATTTCCTCGTTTCCGCCAAATCTCACTGTATGAGCTTAAGTAATGATGCCATCGCTTTACTTAAGACCCTGTCATAGCTTATTGATGACTTATGACAAATTATAATTGAATCCCGATTTTTGGTAAATTAGATGCAATTTCTATTTGACTAATGGCATTGCATTGAACTGACATTGAACTTGATTAATGGCAACGAAAGCCAAAAACTAAAGAAATATCAATATATTTAAATTTGAAGTTAGATCGGTAAACACTCAGGCCGATTTCCGAAATGAAAAAATATAAGTGGGGCTGGCAAATCTCAAGCCTTTAGCGTGAGTAAATTTACCGGCTGATTTACTTCTTCAACAGAACATGTTTACATAATAAACAAAACTAAATGGTTTGCGTCCATAAGTGACAGAAATACTTTCTTAATACCAGCCTGTTCTTACTTCTTCAATGTCTGCTGAATGCTAATTGGTTACCGTTACCTTTTCTTCACGAACAACATTATTTTTGTTCTTTTCTACCAATCACCATCCAATTTTAAGAACTCCTAATTTAGGCTAAACATCAATTTTGTTATTGCTACCTAACATGACTAAGCTTCTCAAGATAAAGTTAGTTTTGTCCGTTTAAAGCGTAGTATCGTATTTAAATTATCCGCAGCTCCATTTTTGAGAGGCAAATTGTTTGACCTTAAAACAAAATACAATATATTTGGATTTTATCGTCTTAGTTTTATGAAATGAAAAAATATTACTAATGCATATTTGCAAAAATATTTATTTATAAAAACGTTACATATTCATAATTCAAATAGTTCATGAATTGTTGCGGCATGCCAATGACTTTGTCGGTATTATTTTTACTTTATCAGCTTTCTATTGATAAAAGTTGTCGTGTAATTTAAATAACTTCTACCTAACCTTACCACTTACTTAAAATTTAGCTTAATACCTGGGATCTTCAGTAAAAGAGTTTGAATTTACTTATTTTTTGAAGTTGATGGATTGTACCTTTAATTTAAAACCCAAAATTAATTTCAATATAAGTAGTTGACAGAACTACTAAACTCAGTAAAAATGTATTTGGATTAACCATTAATTTTTGTCAGGTATACAGTCTTAAAAATATTATTGAGTATGTAAGAAATACTGGTCAAGAGGTTATATGTTAATAACTTCTTAACTTTTACCTTGTGTTGGTCCGGGTTCGCTGAGTAGAATAGACTATCCGCCTGTTTGCCAGGCAGCTCATAATAGGCTAACACTGGTTAAAATATAGGTCATCACTGTTAGACCATTGGTGTTAGACCACTTACTTATTTCTGCCTCCTTTTAAGACTGTTATGTTCTGGGCCAGGGGTTAGTGTAGCCGGTAGACTTGCACAATAGGCCTAGCATCCTGGCTACAGAATAGTGACACACCTGGAACATCTATGGTATCTATAGACATCGGTTATCTGGGGGGTTACCATAAACTCTTAAAACAATATTATTTCAATAGTACAAATTGTCATCGGAGAAAGACAACCTTATGATGTATATCATAAAGTTGCTTATATAGACGGACATTGAGCAAGATGGAAATAATACTGTTAAAAGCGTTCATGGTAGGGCCCCAGTAACCATCAGGCCAGCCGTGTGCTTTCGCTGACCTCTCACATAAAAAAACTTTAAAAAAGTAAATTACAATTGACTCGGAAAATTGGATGATTTGTCGACTAAACAAGAAAGCGTGTAATATTTAGTAATTTTAACATGTTTTAACATGTACGTCAAAAATAATACCTATAAATATTTTCAACAATTCAATAATATACTTTACTCTTTTTTAGATGAAGATCACCGTCATATTACTCGGAGTATTCTTCTGTTTGGCTCACGTCAGCGGAAGAAACTTACGTGATGCGGATAATGAAGAATCAGATGGTTATACAGATGAAACATCACATCATACCAAGGATTTAACATCACGACATCGTCGACGGTCTAGACAATCATTTTTTGATTATAATTATGCACCGTATGATTACCGTAGAGAGAATGCTCGACAAGAGGAGCTACTCACACAAATCGTGAGGTTATTAGACGAAATATCCTCTTATACTCGCCGACCACCGCCTCCACCACCACCACCCCAGCCCATTTACGTACCATACCCTGTTCCTTATCCAGTAACGCAATTTGTTCCTTGCAAATCCAATAAACCTGTTACACCTGCACCTCCTACTGAAAACGGAACAACTTTCACAGTTCGATGGCCAGACTTAGAAGATGATAATCAAAACTGGGGTTTGATTCCTGAGGAACCAGCTGATGGTGGAAGTGATGGATCACGACCAATCAGTTTCGATCCGATTCCACCTAAACGACCGACAGTTAACACACCACCAGTTGATCATGGAAGCAGTCAAGCTGGGGTAAGAATCTGTTTCGGTTTTTACATATTATAGTATTGGTAAATATTCGTAAATTGATTGAAAAATGAAAATGCATGCGTCCTTCAAAAAAGATATCACTGAAAAGTAAATAAATTGCAAAAAGTCAATTAAAACTCTTTTGTTTTTTAAAGTGAGCCAGAGATAAGTCACAGTTGCTTAGCCTAAAAAATATAAATGATTGTATTAAGCAATAGACTCCGCTCGGATTGTAAATTCACTCCCAGAATATTTGTCTGCCTGTCTGTCTATTTCTCTGCATATACTGAAGCAATCGAGAGCAAATGTTCTAGCGAATGTTCCGAGAAAGGTAACATGCAACTTTTTAACCTGTTTACTTAATATTCCCACGGGGGAGGAACACACACAAAATGAAGAGTTGGTTCATTTACGAGTAGTCCGATTTATTTTATTTTTATTTTTTTAGAAGGCACAAATTAAAATTTTATTTACTTAGCTATTGCTTCTGGCTTCACTGGCGTATTTAAGCTATTTATCTCCCTTACACAAAACTCTTGTTCTCTTTATTACCCCCACAAGGTTCAAATTTTTGATCACGACAAAATACATGACATACTCGTATTATTTCTTCGTACTTCATTCATCTGAAATTTTATCAATTATGTCCAAGGACTAAACATTTTCTCACAATATTTTATTCCCAATTTCGCCCTTTAGGGGACTAAAATAAAAAAACAAACTACCCTTAGTGGATGATTAAATTTTAAAAGGGATATTTATACAAAATGTACAGATCATAACCCAAACATAAAACTTTCATCCCCTACTTTAACTTTTTAAAAGTATCTTCTTCGTTTTTTAAAGGTGGAATTTTGGAAAATGCTGGAAAATGTATTTCCGCTTATTATTTTTACCATGCTCAATTCGTACATAGTTTCGTACAATAATTTCCAAGGAATAAAAATGTTCAAACAAACTATTATATCCCCTATTTCACTCTCTTGAGTTTTGAATTCTAAAAATTCCATCCTAAGTAGATGCTTACGTCACAAGAATAATGTTTGCGAAATTTAAAGTTTTAGACCTGGAGAGGCTTTGGCCTGTGCATAGATACATCATTCAATCACTTTCGAAAGGATTATTATTGTTATTTTAAACTCGATTCAAACATTACAAAGAAAATAATGAGGACGATGCAAACCAAATGTTTCTTTGTTTTGATTGTGTTATTCATTTAAAATTATATATAATTTTTGTATAATAGTTCATTATCCGGACATTGGGACATCTGTGTTACTTTTCTTACCAACTATAGTTTTCCTGTTAGATATAATTAATTCAACAACTGAAAAAATAACTAAATGTTTTTACGAAAGTAAAATTTAATTTTCTTATGGGATATTTCTTCAACAAATAAATAATTGTAGTTGAATTTTCAATTTTAATTTACGTACCAACTGACAAGTTATAACTTTATTGTGAAATAACGGCGGAATAATAGTTAGGAAATATACAAATAAACCTTCCTTTTCAATCACTTTATCTGTTAAAAAACCGCATCAAAATCTGTTGCGTAGTTTTAAAGATTTAAGCATACAAAGAGACATAAGGACAGAAGAAGCGACTTTGTTTATTACTATGTAGTGATAATGTATAAGTTTTATGAGTCAAAATAATTCATAAACGCTATCTTAATGTATAAATGAATGAACTTTTTATGGTGCACAATTAAACTTACTATAAAAACAATTTACTATATATTACAATTAAGTATTAACAAGAGCATATTATTATAGTTTATAGTACACAAAAGGCGGTCTTATCGCCAAACAATGCGATCTCTACCAGACAACCTTTTTATCTGAGGAGATTACAAAACATAGGTCCAGTAGGTAAAGAGATTAAACATACAAAAACTATATTATGAGTTTAAAATATTAATAATAACAATAATTATTTCGTAAAACAAATTATATTTTTCTTTATAGATGGAAACTACGACCAGTACTCCGGTTAAAAAACCAGGAGTTTGCCAAGCTGCGATATTATCCTGCTGCGACTATAGTAATAAAGATGAACAAAAAAGTTGCTTCGATAGATTTGGATGCAATAAGACTTACGGTACCGGCGTCGCATGTAGACCTGAAGTTATAAAGAGAGTAATACAAGAGTTCGCCAAGACATATGCTCCTATTAACGAATCTTGAGACTTATTATAATTCACGTATTTTATTACCTATCAGTATTCCTTGATATAGTTGTAATAATATGCATTTTTAATGGTTCAATTTAGTTATTTGAGATAAAAATATACTAACTATTGAAAAACAACAAGTTGGTAAAATATTCTTCGGTAAATTAACAACTGTTTTGAAAATATAACTTCGCCATGTTCAAAATAATTATGTTCCTTGTAAAAGCAATTAAGTCAGTTATATTAAGTTTTATTAATTTTGATAGTACTTACACTAGTAGTACTTTACTAGTTAATAAGTATTTAAGAGCAGCTAATAGCTATAAGTAAGAATTTATCTATTTAATTTAGTAATGTAACTTGACATTTTAGCGTTTTCATTAGTCTTTAACATATTTAATAAAATGACGTTTGACTGTGACAACTTTAAATCTTTAATATTAATTACTTCCTGAATCATAACTTCCTCATAGTTACATTACTAATTTAAGTGTATCAAGCATTTCGGTCCATTCATAGAATGTTCCAGACTATTGTAGCATCTGTTGTGATTTGTGTACGTTTGTTCATAATGACTGTTATGGTTTTTGACAATTATTGTTTCTTGCTTTATTGCGTGAATTTGTACTGTAGTTTTAGCTGTTTTTTGTCAATTTATTAATGCTTTATTGGAAATACTTTCAATTGATTCAACACTAGACATAACTAAAGCCTGTTTTTTAATCTCAGAGACTAAATTGACAGATGTAAATGTCAAGTTTACAAATAATGGTACCTGTGTTTATATTGTAATGCTGTCCTATAATACCGATTTTTTTAAAACGTAAATTAATGTCGATTTTCGAAAAATGAAAAACCTACATTTGTTTGATACTACAACCCTAAATTTATTAGCCTATTTAACTGATATCGAAAAAGAGTACGTTATTTCAAAGATATTTTTTTATTTAAGATTTGTTTACTTCCGAGGTAGTCCCATTGCCAACAAGTCTGGGTAAAGGCGAATTGGCTCATTACTTAATATTGTTTGTTTTTAATACGCAAAAAATAAGACTTTTAAGTTAAACAAATTTGAAGTTTTACTGTTATTTATTAAACTACAATTAGGAATCATATTAATTGTGTATTTATTAGTTCTAGAAACACATGTTACGATTTTCCAGAGTAACTTGTAAAAATCGGTAATAAATTTTGTTGACATTTTTCGATAGCGGCACGACACTATATAAGAATAGCAAAAAACTGACAACATCGCTAACGTCAATTTAGTCTCTGAGATTAAAAAACAAGCTATATATATAAATCTTGACGTATACTGCGAGAAACAAAATAATGTTCTATTAGCGCTTCTAATTTTGTTTAACACAACCTTGCTTATACGTTAATTACCTAATCTGATTTAAAGGTTCCAAAAAGATGTTTTTTAAAAGTTTTAGAATGTTTTAGTTAAGTAAATCGATATGTCTAAGGCCATACAGTATATTCTGTCGTGTCAAATTATCCATATCAACATTTAACCGACGTACACAAATGAGTCACTATTTTGATGCGCACTACGCGCACTGTTTGATTGTAAGGATCCTAGTCTACTACGTTTTAACAATATTATATAAATATTTATAGACAAACAACTTTCATTTTTTTCCGCAATAATATAATTCATTTCAACATCGTTTTTTCTATTAGCACAAAAACGTGTTCAAAATTTACAGAAAAAGCGTAACAAAATGATTTTCCCCCGTGTTGGTCCGGGCTCCTTTGCAGAATAGACCATCTGCCTTTCTGGCCAGGCAGCTCGTAAAAGGCGAGTATAGGCTTATCATCACTAACACCGTGACATCTGACTAGGTGGTAGAGTTTCGCAGCGACTCGCCCGGTTTGGTACCACCGCCTTACCTATTCCTGCCGCCATAACGTCATGACGTGTTCCGGTCCGGAGGGTAAGGTAGCCGGTAAACTTACTTTTGCTCGAGGTCTAACATTCTGACCTCAGGTTGGCAACGCACCATTACCATCTTTGGTGTCTCTAGGCGGCGTGAATTTCTTACCATCAGGAAATCCGTCTGCTTGTTTGCCTTCCTATAACATAAAAAAAAAGATACAAAAATCTTATAAAATGTAACAAGGGAAATGGTTAAATTCATTCTATAAAATATTTATAAGGACTATAAAACTTATGAAAGTTTGTAATTACACTTATAATTAGGTATGTTAATATAACATTTTCCTTTGTAGTTAGTAGTCCTTACAAAGTAACATAACAATGAAGATCTGGGAAAAGCTGAAGATTACTAATGAATATGCCACATAAAAGAGGTCAAGATGAGAATTCGCATTAGGTTATTAAGAACACAATTAACATAACATTAGTCAACAATTATACTTATGGCAGTACACGTGTTTAAACATCGTTAAACCTGCGATAAGACAAGGACTGACTCACTGTACATTACTTTAACGGTGCGAAGTTTGGTTTGTGATTAAATTTAGGACAAAAACCTTATCTAGAACAAGAATCTAGTCACATATTGGTAATTCACAATCGAGCTGTGCAGTGTTTCGGAGATATAACAGAGATAAATATAAATTTCTACGGAATTTTTAGCTTTTCTCAGAATGTTACTGTTTACATGAGAGACCAAGCCGATTTCGATCAAGTTTCAACTTGGTAAAAATTATTTGATATTAAACCTGCTTTATGTTTATCCATTTATTCGTTATTTCGGTACCGATATACTTTTTTATTCTTTAACGGCCAATGTTAATAATATTTCTATAAAGATGGATTTCAAGCAATCTAGATAGCTGCGTATCCGCCGGCCTATCCTATACTTAATTGCATATAAATCCATATATATCCTGTCCGCAGATATGTTATTGGCAAGCGATAACATAAAAATAGATCAACATATCAATCTTGGACAGCAAGTTTTGGATTAGGATTGATTATTAACATTGGCCGTAAGTAATAAACATGCTAACAGTTTCATCCTTTAAAGCATTTTCTCAAAAAATATAGGTTACTTACGAGATACTTAAAATTGAATAAGTGTTAAAAATTAAATTTTTAAATCTATTTCGATGATTATATACAATCACAAGTTCATATATTTTCAAGGAAATTAATGGCAGGAAGTAATTCCAAGACAACACACGCGCAGGAAGTAATATCCGTATCTGTTTAAAAGTACAAAATATGTAGAATAAACAGTCGTATATTGCTTCTTACTTTCACTCATTGTGAATATTTAAAAAGAACTTATATAATTGGATCGAGTTATGCAAAAATATTCCAACCCAAAAATTGTGTAAAAATGAGTTATCGACACCAAACTGATCAGAACAGAATATTGTGCTATATTACTCCTCACCAAAAACAACTGATCCTACATTTAAATTTGAAACAAAAAAAATATATTTATGAACCAAGCCCCACATACCTAAGTACTAAGTATAAAACTATTCTGCTACAATGATCCAAAAACATGTAGTGAACCCTTGATAATTTACGGCCAGTGTTAATAATGTTTCTCTAAAGATGGATTTCCAGCAATCTAGATAGCTGCGTATCCGACGGCCTATCCTATACGTAATTTCCATACTTATCCTGCCCACAGATATGTTACTGGCAAGCGATAATATAAAAATAGATCAAAATATCAATCTTGGACAACAAGTTTTGGATTAGGATTGATTATTAATATAGGCCGTTAAATAAATACCAAATGAGTACGGGTTGACAATTTTAATAAAATGCTTTAGGACATATACTGACAATAATAATAAATTAATGAAGATAGTAGAACCACATGTAATTACTCGTACAAATCTAACTTTAAACGCTAAACTAAATCACGCAAACGCGTACTAAATCAACTTTATGCAGTTGGTACATTTTGGTATAAATGTTTCAATGAATCTACCTGATAGCTTTGCCTACATGTAATTTCATTAAACCCTGACGGAAATAAGGGTAACAACTTTTTGACATGCCTGTGTGTGTGGATATTTGTAGCATTATAAGTTTTGAAGGGATGGATCCATTTCGTTATGGATTTTTTATTTGAACGCTGACGTGATCGAGATGGTTCTTAGCTACATTCAAATAAGGCTATGTCGGGGGTTACCAAAAAAATAAGATCATTAAGTCTATTTAAAGTATGTAGCACTATGATAAACCTAATTAAAAACAATCATTCTTATTGATCCACTATCTTGTTGGTCGAATGGTTAGCGTACACGCCTTTCGTTACCAATTCGCAAAGATCGAGTTTGATTCACGACAAGTTTATGCAACTCTGTAATGAACATAGAGATTATTTTCTGTGTCAGGGTGCTATTTGAATTGTCTTTTTTTTGTGTTATAGGATGGCAAACAAGCAGACGGATTTCCTAATGGCAAGAAATTCACGCCGCATAGAAACACCAAAGATGGTAATGGTGCGTTGCCAACCTGAGGTCAGGATGTTAGGCCTCGAGCAAAAGTAAGTTTAC
>NJDD01000543.1:14908-27782 GCA_002245505.1 Calephelis nemesis
TATTCCTGCCGCCATAACGTCATGACGTGTTCTGGTTCGGAGGGTAAGGTAGCCAGTAAACTTACTTTTGCTCAAGGCCTAACATATCAGCCTCAGGTTGGCAACGCACAATTACCACCTTTGGTGTCTCTAGGCGGCGGAAATTTCTTACCATCACGAAATCCGTCTGCTTGTTTGCCTTCCAATATCATAAAAAAAAACACCTTTGATGTCCAAAAGCGATGACTCTTTCTTAACTTTAGAAATCCAGTATCGTGCTGCTTAAATCATAAACGTTAGTAAGTTCGACTTATTTAAAGTTTCATGTAAGAAAGTGCTAATTACATGAATCATAAGACAGTTCCCTCGCTGACTTATTATGACCACTAATAAATGTTTTAACGGCCTTTCCACAAAAGTGCTTCTAGCTTGTGCTTCGTTTATCTTCACAGTACACTGTCTTTCATTAGTCAATGATTAATACTTGCATCATCGTAAATGTGAACTGTTAAATAGTTTCACTTATTGTTTTTGTTATTACTTCATTGCTTACAATAACAGGCCCTAAAAACTCGATAAAAGTTGGCTAGGTTTTTGAACTTAAAAATATATAACAAGTAAAACAGCGGATGTGAATTCTCATTCAAATTAATCGCAACTTGGAAATAGTAATCCTAACATCTGAAAAGTTGAATAACCTGTGAAAAAACCTATATGTAATTTAGCTGACCACTTTGATCACGCATGCTTTCAAATCGGCAACATAATCGGGTCAAACCATTCAAAACAGACACACAGGCACGTCAAACTTATAACGCCCCCCGTTACGTTAACTTATATTTCCGTCGAGGGTTAAAAAGCATAACTATTAAGAAAACCTTATTATCTATACATATAATAAATCTGTAGAAGGGTCAATTCTGTACATTGAAAACATTGAAAAAATAAATAGCAGGGACACCAGGGAGTCCAGGGACAGGTTATTGGATCGACACCAAAACCAAACATGTAATTAAAAAAAATTTTGTCTGTCTGTCTGTCTGTATGTTCAGGCATCACGTGAAAACTAACAGTTCGATTATACCTTATTATCCTGGGCATAAAATTGGAAACTTTCTATCCTGGAAAAATACGTAGAAAAAATATAAATCTTAATTTTTCAGTTTTACAGACGGAGTCGCGGGCGGAAGCTAGTATTATCATAAAAATGAATTGTTATTTCTTTGGTAATCGTATTACGCATGCTGATTACTTATTGTCAGAAGTTTCATGAAAAAGAGAAAAATGTAAGATTAACGGAACATTAGAAGCTAGAACATTTAAGACAAATAAAAATTTACAGAAGTGTCAATTGATTGACATTCATGTTTAAGACCTAAGAAAGGACAATGTCTGTAGGGTCAGCTAGTTAACAATATAATTTACACGCCATAAAACTGCAAAAAAACAAAATTCAATTTGTAGGTATGTCATCAAGTACACAAAAATTGAGTTTTTTCGTCAATTTCCCCGGGATTCCATAATTAGATCCAGATGTGGTTGCAATTGGACCATATCTTTCAAATAAAAATAAAAATTGAAATCAGCTCAGAAGTCACGGACGATTAACATAAAAAAGAGTTGAAGATAAACCCTCATTTAAAGATACAGTAGTAACAGTACAACAACTTGTTAATGTCATATACATCAAGGAATTATAATTTTATCAAGCGCCAACGATACATGGTATAAAACATATAATGCATTTATTATTCGTACATCTAAGTTCCGATTATTCAGTGTAACTTGAGCAAGTTTAATCACTAAAACAAACGAAGCATCAACTATAAGTGGTCGTATTGAGTCTCTTTTATACACTCCTTGAGTGTTCCCACGTATTATTTTTAATTTACTACTTGCTCCGAAATGTAAGCAATATAACAAGCTCTCATCTGTTTACGCGGGCTTTTATCTTTTATCTCTTCCGGGTTGATAGAAAGTCGAATTGCAACACTACAATAGCCGGATTTTACCTTCAAAATGGAGTGTTTTTATTTCTTCCGTGTATTTTATATCAGCTGTTTCATACAAACTTTCATCCTCTATTAGAGCCCTTTGGGGTCTATTTTTTTTAAAAAGTAGCCTACTATTGTACGCGGATTTTTAGCAATATATTTGGAGAAATTGAGTTTCTAGGGCGCGTCAAACGGAATAACATAAAGGCCCGGTCACCGAAAAATATTATAGCACTCAACAGGCAGTGCTGTTTGTTACGTGATGTTATGAGGTTGAAAGTTAGCATTAGGAGCTAAGCTGGTCTCCATCAACTGCCCAGGAACCAAGTGCATAGACAAAAAGTCCCATTACAGTCACTAAAAGCCTATTTATCGCAGCGCTTGGCTGGTGCAAAAACTGTGCTGGTTTTCGAGAATTATCAAGAAAACAAATATAGTGACAAGTAGCAAGCAAAAAGGGATCTAAGATTGACTTACCTATTAATAGTGATGGCGACCATCGAGAGCAGTGAGACGGCTTCGTTCCCGTAAAAGACGAACGCGAACATCTGACAGAGACGGGGACCCAGCACCCATCGTTGTTGGATATACCTGCGGAGTACGGTAACGTTTAGTATCCTATGAGTGATTTTCGGCTCCTATATCCAAAAACCAAAGCGTTTTGTTTACGTACTGTGGTTTTTTGTACGAATCGTTACTTTTAAAGAAATGTAAGATAATATCTAGGTTAAGTCGCTCGTCACATGTTGTCACTCTTCAAAGCATTTGTGCAATTATAAATTGCGGCTTGTTTAGACAAACTACAAATGGTTATACTTACGGATTACTATCATAAGAACCGGCCATAAGACAGAAACAATAATATTAGTTAGTTTTCATATTATGCGAAGACAAGCAGACACATCCTTGATGCCTGATGGTAAGAAACACACTTATCTAATCACAACCATACAGCTATATTAAAGTTGTCTAGCTGAGACTAGTAGCATTGAGTTGAATTCGTAAGGTTTATTTATAAATATAAACTTTTAATTACTTTCTATTTATCTTCTCCACCTAACGAGCCAGAGTATTAGAACCGCGAAGATTGTTATTTTCTTCTCCAACTGAAATATGTTCAGCTAAGGACAATCTACATCTTCAAGTCAATCCAATCTAATGTAATCTATATATTAATACGTGATGCCAAAACTTTGGACCCCTTTTTACGGAAATTGCGCGGACGCAGGAGCATAAAATTTGGCGCACTTATAGTTTATGTGTAGTAGAAGTGCAGAACGCTAATATTTTTAAATAATAATCAACAAACATAAATCAACAAATAAAACATTACCCACAGGCCACACTACCATACATTTGACACACAGATGACGCACTAAAAAGTTTGGAAACCAAGTTGTTGGTCTTCAGGAATGAGAGATGGCGTTCTTATCAACACGATATTAAAATTCATTACGGTCGAATTCCGACCAATAGGTGACCACTAGTAATCTTTAAATATTGAATCATAGAGAACTTGCGTCGAGGGATACGTATGATGTAACAAACATACATTCAAGAGCATAACATATCTAAACACTTGAAACGTCTTTTACATTTGGATTACAGAAAGAAAGCAGTAACAGTTTTGACATGTGGTAAGTGATTGGACATACTCATCGATATAATTTGTCTGGCCCTTATAAAGTGTCTGTCTGTCTACACCTCACAAACGTATCATTATTCTCAGCCCTTTTAACCAGCCAGGCGCCGGGTCGGCAGGCGGCATGATGGCACGCTTCAACACATGTTCCAGCCATATTTTAACGAGAGTAACTTGATGCCGACTTTTACCATCTGACTTGTTTACAGTGGGGTTTGTTGACTGCTACATTTACTTATAAAGTATCTTCACGCCCATAACTTGGAAGAGGTAGGCAGAGGTACTACCAGGGCACCCACGACTAGCCGAAGATACTAAGTTCCATAATGTGATAGATGGCAAGCCTATCACCAATCGAGCACATTATATGCAATCTCGAACAACATTCTTTTTCCTAGAAAATTGAACATACATACATACATACATACATATCTTTAGGCTAAGTCCCTTACGAGGTAGACAGAGAGTATAGAGTGCCAGACCTCACGATCCTGACAAACCTGTCTGGCTTACTACACGTTCATTATCCCTTTCATACAAACACGCCGGTTTCGGAGACTCTTGACACCACCACGGTCAATCTATATTTTCTAGTTTTTTTGTTGCCCGACGCGGGAATCAAACCCAGGACCACAAGAAGTCAGACCGCTAGATGACACAGGTGTTTTACTAGTAATATTTATAATTTCAGTCTTTCGAAAGTCAAGTCGTCAAGTAACAGTACCCTAGTAGCAAGCCTTGCATTGGATAAAGGATATTTCATATTAGTATATAAGGTAAAAATCATTTTATAGCAAACATACATACATATCTTGAATTCCTAATCCCTTGCGAAGAAGGCAGTCTAGTATCATCAAGCGACATATGCCAAGATCTTCGCAGATCTGCCTAGCTTCCTCCACATTCATTATTTGTTTCATACTCACCCGTCCATTTCGGACACTCTTGACACTATCCTCGAATAAAAAAATATAGCAACTAATCTGAGACTCAAAGCGAAAACAGTATGATTGGTTTCTCGAACGTGTCTTTTTGTTCATAATAGATCACTTTTCTTCCTGTCTTGCAGCTTGTAAGAAGCGAGCATAGATTAAACAGGTAGTCACGATGAAGACCACTGGTAGCTGACCTAGGTAGAGACCCACCATCTTATCTTTTTCTACAGTTAAGATAACAGTGTTTGGCACTAATGTGTTTGGTTTCGTAGGGTTAGGTAGCCAGTAGAACTTGCACATTAGGTCTAACACCCCGGTCGTTTGTTTCGTAACATCAGGAGAACCGTATGCTTGTTCTCTATCTCATGCAATAAAGAATCCGTCCTCATAAACTTTCGCATTTACAATATGAGCCAGATGACATTTACATAGAAAATTCTAAGCCTCAATGTTTAAAAAAAGATATCAGTACTTGGTAGTGACATACGGCCAATATTAATAACCTATCTAAGATAAAATATAAGGTATTTTAAATAAGTTTCTAGGCAACCATTGTTATTTTTCAATAATTAACAAAAAAATGTTGGAAACAAAACTTTGAAATCTATAGATAGGTTGCTAATATTGGCCGATAGTAATGCTGTGCCTGCGTATCTTGGGTGCCCCAAGTTGCTACTTCAAGGGTACTGCTGTAGTAACTGTAATTTACATGCTAGCTAAACTGACTGTACAGTAGGTACCAGAGTTAGAGCGGCAGCACAAATATGGTAGCGACGTGCCATCAGCATAGGATGCATCAACTGTAACATTTTCTCACCTGCTAGCTGTTAGCGGCAGGTTGATGCTGCAGAACAGCAAATCTGAGACGCAGAGCGACAGCACGAACATGGTAGTGACGTGCCCACGCAGTTTAGGATGCATTAGCAGCGCTACTGTTGTAATTGAGTTTCCTGTAAACAATAAATAAATAAATATCCCTGGACAATCACACAAATTGAATCTAACCCCAAAGTAAGCATATTATATGCTTGTGTTATGGGTGTTAGTCAACGAAATTAATACATAGAAATTACTTAAAAAGATACTAGAATAAATTCAATAAACAACCAGACCCGGAATTGCAGACATCTAAATGTTAATCACACAAATGCCTGCCCCCGTCGGAAATCGAACCCGAGCCTCGCGGTTTGTCGATGTAGTTAGGTGTGTACGCTAGCCACTCGACCAACGATTAAGTTTAACCTGTATGGGACACAGAGCATTTTAGATTTAAAGCAATAATAAGGATTCAATCAAGATGTCTTTTTTATTTTTTTGAGGCGAAACGCGTACGTTAAGCGCGATTTGGTGTTCTCTGTGGTGACATTTTCGACAAAGTTGGCGAAGGATGTTACAAGTGTTTTTTTCCCAAGTTCGTACTCTATTCGTGTTCTGGTCGCGGAGGTGGAAGGTGGGAACTTTAGGTTGGGTTGTCACATGTGAAGGAAGTGACAATTTATATTGTTTCCCGAGCTCTTCCTTAATTCGTGGTCTTGTCGCGGATGTGGGGGTGGGAACGTTAGTTAAGTTGTCACATTTTTTGTCATTTGGACTATTTGCCAGTTGCCACAACAGTTACACTGCGTACGCGGAATTAGCAAAATAAAGGCTTATTTTGCATAAGATATCTTAAGCTCTTGGCCGATTTTGATTTAAAATAAAAAAACGATTACTATTAGATAGGACTATAATATAACTGCAAAATGAACACATTTTAAAGACACTGTGACGCTTGATTTTGTAAAACGTTATAAGAATGTTTGTGCTTTGCATGCATCACAATAATCACATCACATCTAGCTGTTCAGGTGTTGGACTAGACTTCATGAGGTCCCGGATTCGATTCCCGAACAAAAATAAAAAGTGTTTTTTGCAATTTTCTAATAAAAAAAGGTTGCTCGAGATTGGATACGCGTCTAGTTGGCGATAAGCTTGACGTACTTACGTACGTACTTGAAATACTTTAATTTTTATATCCCTTCCATAATTTCTTAGACCGATTATTAGAATGGAAAGTGCTCCACCTCTTCCGCTAGCAAATGAACAAGGTCAGGTGTGACTTTGTGTATTAAATCCAGATTGAAATCTAGAATCCAGAAACCAGATCCATTGATGACTTTTCCCATGTTGGTCCGCATTCGCTTAATAGAATAGACCGTCTCTCTCCCTACCAGGCAGCTCGTAAGAGGCGAGCATAAGTAAAATAGGTCATCACCAATAATACGACTGCTAGTAGAGTGCTATATAGCAACTTGCCCGGGTTCTACCGTCTTATGATATAATAACTTTGTGATGTTCTGGTCTGGAGAATAGGGTAGCCGGTATACTTGCACAATTAGCCTAACATCCAGATCACTTGACAGCGACGCGACATCAATTATTCATTTCTCATTTTTTAATTTTTTCTCTTACCCTAACATCTCACACAAAAAAAATCCTCAATTAATCTCACCAACAAAAGGGACAAGGACAAACGTGAAAATATATCCAGATAAAGTCAAAGAGTGTGCTTGTTTATTTGTTTGCTTGAATCCGCTAATCTCAAGAACTGGTTCGGTTTGAAAAAATTTTCAGTGTTAGATCTAGCCCATTTATCGAGGAAGGCTATGGGCTATATATATATCATTACGCTAATTATTCCAATTATACGAGAACTCATAGCAAAATAATTGTAATAATTATTAACCAAGTAAGTATAATAAAAGTTATGGTCGCAGAGGAGTTTTTTTTCGCCGTTTCTTTTCCTGTCTGGCTAGGTTTGGAAACGGTGGTAGTTTTACGGTAGACAGGGTTAAATTTACAGTCCTAAAATGTTTGGTAACAAATAATTAAACCAGTTATAAATATAAATGATTGGCTTAAAGTAAGAGTATATGTAATTAAATAATATTTTTTTATAAATATTAAAATATTTGCACACCAAAATATGTTAGAATATGTTGATATATTTAAATATGTTTGTAACATCTCTTTTAAACACATATTCCGCAAACAAATAATTTTCTTTCTTCTTTCTTTATTTCTTTCCACGCGGGCGAAGTCGCGATCGGAAGCTAATACAAATTCGGAAGCAATGAACTCAATAATTATACAGAACATTGTATGTACGCGCAAGTGGAGTCTGTTTGCTGAATTAAACGCCAGTCTCAAGTGGTGGATGAACTACGCCCTATTATGATCGATTATAATATAAGAAAACAAACAGACGAATTTTATAGTGATACTAGCTGAACCGGCAGACGTTGTTCTGCTATATTTTTAATGTGATTTTAGTAAAAAAAATTGGGTTGAGTCACCCTCGTCACTTACGGGTATGAAAAATAGATGTTGGCCGGTTCTCAGACCTACTCAATATGCTCATAAAATTACATGAGAATCGGTCATGCCGTGTCGGAAGAGTTCAATAACGCACACCGTGACACGATAATTTTATATATTAGAAGTAGGTACACAAAAGGGAATGTAAGGGAAAACCAATGATGTCAATGTATTGCCAACCTCAGGCTAGGTATTGGAATTTGTAAGGTAGGTATGGCAACTTTTTATAAAAATGGAACAACAAAGTGACGAACACTGTCATAACGGAAAAATAGGTGATTCGGTTAATCTTTACCATGTTGTTACTGTCTTAATAATTCAGAAGTTTACTTTCTGCGCATCTACTCGTATATCTATATCATTAGATAGTACAATAAGCAAAGTCGCTTCCTCTGACCCTATGTCCCTTTGTATGCTTAGTTAGTTGCTAGTAATATAAAATAACGTGGTGTTAGTTACACTATTTATAACTCAAGATTTGGCTGAAAATTGATGTGGAGGTAGCTTTGAACCAGGAGAAGCACGTAGGATACTTTTTATCCTGTTCGATTGTGAAGAAACTAGGAAAAACAATATTTTAATTTTGCTCATACAAACTGAACGCATGAAACGAACTTCGCGGGAACAGTAACTAATGACTTTACTAGCTATCCTTCTTATTATAATGTTATAAATGCGAAAGTTTGTGAGTATCTATGTACGGATATTTATTAAGTACTCTTTCATGCTCGAATGGCTTAACGGATTGGTCTGAAATTTGGAACACAGATAGATTTTGACCTGGTTTAACATAGTGGCTACTTTTGATCCCGAAGGGGTTCTTGTAAAAACACGGTCAAAGCCGCAGACAACCGCTAACTTTCAGATCAGGAAGACTGCAAAAACAATTTGATTACTAACTCGCGATTAGATAATTCCCTTTTCGAAAAGTTGGTCATAATTCCGAGATGCTCCGATAGCCTACAAATCGTGTAACGAACAAATAAAAATAATAACTACCGTCGAGTTAATAAAAGCGGGTGTCTTTTTTGGAGTAAGTCAAAAATAACAGGAACCCGTAACATAAAATTCTATCATCGATAACACACCAGGCAATATTAATCACCATACAGATAAGTGACAAAAACTAACACATCACTTATTAACCTCCATTTTTGCAGTCGGTTAAAAAAATAGCCCAGCCATTTCCAATAATTGATTAAATGAAATATGAGCTGTCATAATTCACAATGAGTGATTACATCCGGGCTGATGAACTACGGAAAAATATGATGAAACTTGGCTAAAACATCACAAGTAACTGCTACAATGCAATGGAAGTTATTTCAACTCACTCTTCATCAGTTATCACAATGTCAATAAAAACTGGACAAAAACGATTGCGCTTCGGCTAGATCCGTCAAGCTTCGGAAATCCGAATGTATTTTAAAGATATCTATATAGAGTTGTTATTACACATAATTAATCATTTCGCTTAAATTTAGATTAGGTCAGCCAATTTAAAAATAAAAGTATAAAGTGTAAAAAAATAAAAAGTATAAAACCGAAGCGCATAATTTAAATGGTACAATAGTAGTACTGTAACGAGTATAACGAGTAGGTACTCGTTAGGTACTAGGTAGTAGTGGAGGTGACGAAACAGATTTTTGTTGTTTTTGAATTTGTAAGTTTAATTTGAAACATTCTATTATAATAGGTATTTTCAAGTAGCGCTATTATTATATTAGACTTATATACGAGTATCATCAATTATTTTAAATCTAAAATGTTATTTGATGGTGTTTGTCATTGTATCAGACTTTCCACACACAACCAGACATACATTAAATCGTTAGTCATTCATCAGAATGTATCTTGTGCTAATTAAAATTACTAATCTACAAATGTAAACAATAACAAGTATCACAACACTATGGTTATGTTCGTAAATGACAAATGACAATACTGACTGTCTAGTAAGTGCAGCAAATGCGATCGCTTCGTTTGACAGGTTAGTCTAGCGACATCATCAGCAAGAAAAAATATGGCAAATTGGCGAACAAGCACGCGGCTCCTATAGATGTTGTAGGTGTGTTGCTGGACCGGAATCAAGGCTAATTGTGCAAGTCTTCCGGCTACCTTACCCTCAGGACCGGACCATGGCATTGTCATTAAGGGGCACTGCCATTTTCAGTCATGTCATTTGTCACTTACGATTTACACAACTTAAAAGCAACGAT
The DNA here is from genome assembly GCA_002245505.1 of Calephelis nemesis. Lineage (NCBI taxonomy): Eukaryota > Metazoa > Arthropoda > Insecta > Lepidoptera > Riodinidae > Calephelis > Calephelis nemesis. The sequence continues at coordinate 25,035 of NJDD01000543.1, forward strand.
TATTCAGTTCAGAGCAGCTGGTTAAAAATGGTATAAATTGAAATTTTATTGCGTATGAGGAAGTAACATATTATGTATTATGGTGCACTTTTTTTAGATATCTATTTTTGAAGTTATACTTCTTTTGGCGCGTTAGGAAAAAATGATGAGGGTAAATTTTTACGATGCGCGCGCACACCGTCACGAAAAACCGACATGATGAAGTTAGCTATAGATAACATTTTAGTTTTTTGTGATATTTTTATTAAATATTAAATAAACTTTATTTAACTAAATAATGCATTATAATAAAACTTTTAATGTATTAAATACCTTTTTTCTATGGTCAATGTCATTTTGTCTACAAATGTAAAATAAGGCAAAAGATAAAATTTTTAAAAAGATTTTTATCTTATTACGCCGAAGAATTATAACTTTTAACGCGTGTACATAAGTACACACACATTTTTTTTTAATTTAATTATTACCTAGGTTCTGACCCTCTAACAATGACACCAATTAGAAAATATAGTTTATTTTCTGAACACAAGGAAGAGAAGTAATAGAAGAAGAAGAACTTTTAAAATCGATTGACAGATGACTGTATGATGTGTAATTGTCTATGATTGTTTTATTCAGAAGCCTATCTTGTATGTTCCATTTCGTTATCTTCGAGAAGAAATAAGTCCACTACTGAAGAGGTCAAAATTTGCATATTATAATAAGATTTCGATGAAGTATATTATATCACACATTGCACGCTTTAAAAAATACGCACTAGACTATCCCGTTAATTGTAAACATTCGTCTTCCATTTACTAATAGTGATGCGACACGTGCAATCAATAAACAAACAATTGTTATCGACGATTTAAAGCATTAACGTTGAATTGCTTCTTTAAACCAATATCTAAGTTGTTGTTAGATATGTAAAATGGGCTGCATAGGAGAATTGATAATAATGGTTGGAAATTAAGAATTTAGGTATTTGATAAAAGTTGACGTGGAGTGTTTTAACTAAATTACGTGTTATGGTCTAGCTTCGTAGCCTTCGTAATTATGTTTTAAATTATTGGAGATTATTATCATACGCCTGCATAGTTCTTTGGAATATAGTCCATACCTAAGTAGTGTCAAAAGAGCAGCTGTGGACAAGATAAAAGTTATGTATTCGACTTTACTACATACATAGTATAAAAAAATCGCTTTTTGTTATCTTTTACTATGTACACTTATATCTTCAAAATTGCGAATAGGAGTATGTACGATTTTTTTTTAATTAGATAAGTTGATTCAAGAAGAAAGTTTAAATAACCGTGCGAAGCTGGGACGAGCTGTTAGTATATATTTTCTATAAAAAGAATCCTTACACCCATGTCCCCCAAGTTTTTCAATAATTGCTGAGCAATTCACGGTCCCCCATGAAATCAAAAAATGCAATTATCTGAGTAGAAGGAAATCCTGATCTAGGTCTCCCAAAAATATTGTACATACTTAAATACAGTACAATACAATACAAATACAATACAATAAAACCAAAATGCGTCATTTCCACCTCAAAAGATCTGCTTCTGGGTCCAAAATCAAGGTATTTTGACATTTTCGACTTTTGTTCCTCGGTCAAATCGATGCATGCTATTGTTTGAGTTAGTGAAAACGCTGGCCTAGGTCATCCGTATGGAACTTCACGCAAATTTGAAGAATGGCCACTGGGCCCAAAACCATGTTTCAAGGTTTTAGAAACTTCTGAGTTCTGAGTGAGTAGAATCTCTAGCCTAGGTCTCCCGTAAGGTAATTTATCCAAATTCGTCGTTTGCACCTCGAAGGAATGGCCACTGGGTCCAAAATCATGTTTCCAGGTTTTTGAAACTTTCAAGTTTTATACCTTGGTCAAATCGATGCATTCTATTGTCTGAGTGAGTGGAAACCCTAGTCTAAGTCTCCCGTAAGGCAATTTACCAAATTCATTGTGTGTAACTCGAAGGAATGGTCACTGGGCCGAAAATCATGTTTCAAGGTTTTTGAAACTTTTGAGGTTTGCAAGTTGGTACAATCAGGTACAAACGATTTGAAACCCATTCCGATGATAAAAACAGATTCTTAAGAGTTTTGTTTGGGGGGGAGGGGACTTCTGGGCCCCCTTTAACTATTGAGGTACAAACAAAAAAAAATTTGGTACAATCAGGTACAAACGATTTAGATAAAAAAAAACTGATTTTCAAGAGTTTTGGATGCTAAGGTCACGAGGGTAATAATAACAGTTTTTTTTGGTAATGATCATAATACTTATAGAATGGTGTCAATATAAAACGTGTTTAAGTTTAAACAAAAGCAGAGTTTAATGGACGTGGTGATGTCACCGTCTCCATTAAGTAATCGCTAGTTTAAAGTAAATAATGGCTCAAATCATTAAACATTCTTCTAAATGTATAAATTACACAACTGTTTGAACTTATGTAACCTTGTATTATGTCCAATGTTTATTTATTTTCGATCAATTTGAAAATAAGTTAAACGTAGTAAAATTAAAAAAAAGACCTCCTATTTCGATATCAATTAGTCTAAAAAACAAGTATTATTCAAAAGGACAAGCCGTAAAAAGCATTTTTTAAAATCTTTATACATATAACTCTTGTGTTCTTTTTTTTTTTATGACATTGAAAGGCAAACAAGCAGACGGATTTCCTGATGGTAAGAAATTCCCGCCGCCTAAAGACACCAAAGGTGGTAATGGTGCGTTGCCAACCACAAGCCGGGATGTTAGGCCTC
>NJDD01000543.1:38688-53492 GCA_002245505.1 Calephelis nemesis
GGTTCGGGCGTCCCCGCAGTCTCCAAGCAGTCAGTAAGCAGACTGATTTCCTGGCGGAAAAAAAGTTACCGCTACCGCACACAAGATGGTAATGGTGCATTGCCAACCTGAGGCGACGGTAAGTCCTTGCTATATGTAGCACGAGAACGGTCTCCTGAAGCATTTTAAGAATTATCCCTACGACGAAAACTGGACTTGGAAATGTATTACTGGCCTATAAATATCAAGATCTTGTATTTTTTTTATACACATACATTGGGCCAATGTATGGAGTAACATTTTACACAACTACCAATATATCGGCAAATAGGGCACATGTTTGGCATGTGTATTGCGGCCCTTACAGTTACGTTCTAAATAGAAGATTTCCTTGAAATTTCAATTTCATAGTTCTGCGAATTTAAAAAATATACATCGCTAGTGACGTCATATAGCGTTCGAGGGCTAGTGATATGAATTTCCGTAATCGGATCCCCGCGCTATCGTTAACGACAGATGTCAATTTAATTTCATCGAGTGCTGTTTACCCATCACTAATTGGCTGAGGACTGGGCTGGGGACGTCTATGTACGTAATGTACTAGACGTGTATAATCTGTTATTTTATAGCATTTAAAGGTATTTGATGTTGCCAGATCTGCGACAGGTAATAAGGAATGCGCGTCCTCTAAGATTAATAAATCTACTCGCATCGCAACAGTGGTATGTTTTTTATAAGTAGGTAATGTGGAAAGTCAGCAAACAAGTATATGGCTCACATTATGGTAAGATATTGCCATTGCTTACAGAAATCATAGATGTTACAGGTTCGCCACTGACCTATGGCCGGGATGTCAGGCGTTTAGACTAGTCTGCCTGGTACCCTACCCTCTAAACCGATACATAACAAAGGGATAGAAGTCACCTGCTTTTTACTTATAAGAAGTGTTTTTTTTTAACGTAGAAGGTTTATGTTTACGGTTTTTTTTTTTAAAGAAAAAGAAAGAAACATTTGGAAAAACCAAATTTTCTTTTGTTGCCCGACCAGGAATCGAACCCGGGACCTGTTGCAGTCTAGTCCAACACCTAGACTGTTAGACCACAGAGGCCATAAGGTGTTACTTATAACTTAATGTTGCGTTACCAACCGAGGTTAAAGAGGTTCTTGCGCAGGACATTTTATCAGCTATCCTACTTTGCAGACCGAATCAGGACCATGGTGAGCACTAAAGTTAAAATGCCGAGAAAAAGCAAGGCAGTGGTACGAATCTGGTAGGAAAGTCGGGGTGGAAGTGCTGGTCTGAAATAATCATTTCAAATTCAATTCAATTCTATTAGATTATTTCAGCAATGGGTGATGGAGTCGTCTCTTTTCCATGTCATAACAATACCTACCGTGAATTCAAGACTTGCGTCAATATAGTAAAAATAAATATACACGTCAATAAGTGTATAACATTGAATGTGTTTACGAAATGCCAAACTGATGTTTCTTTTCAATTGAAGAGATCGATTCGTAATATCGATTGAACTAAAATACAAGCACTTGTCGAAGCGTCCAGCTGTCTGTTACGTCACTAGATCCCGCCATTTCGGGAAAAGCGGCCATTTTGTTTATTTTTGAGAAAACCATGGACCTTTTTCATAGAAAAAACCAAAAGGAGACAACAATTACCCCTTACACCTTATACCGGTTAAAGTTAAAAGAGATGCTATCAACGCAACGTGTGGTTACTTGTTTTTAACCAAGTTCGACTCCTATGTTTTTTATGCAAGTAAGTTGATCTATTTCTTTGTAACTTCAGTTAGTTCTTTTTACTTGAGCTTTAAGAGCGCGTTTCCAAAGTGGTTTTACAGGGACCAAGTCTGGATTTGGTAGTGAAATCGGAGATAAATCGAGGAAAATACTTAATATTTGTGTATCTACGGCTATCTCTTACCTTCATAAGAGCCATCTACTTTTTCGATACCTTATTATATAGAATACATAAAAAACAAGATGCGCTTGTTTTGTTGGTCTTACATATATTATGTACAGTAGGCACATGGAAACATTGCTTACGAATATTCAAATTTACAATTAGCTACAAATACAAAATAAGTTGAATTTGTATGATTTTTTATTTTGTTAACACTCTGCATCTTTACAAATAAATACATGTCATTTTAAATAAAAATTCAAAATCATCTATTCACTTTTTTAAACATTTATACACATAAACTACCTATTTAACATTTGTATAAATAACTAGCTGAGCCGACAGATCTTGTCTTGTCCTAAATAAAAATAATGTTTTGACCTTATCCGGATTAAAACTAAAGTAGTAAAAAATTTAATTATTAAAATTGGTCCATCCGTCCAGACGTGATGCGATGATCAAGGGAAACAGGATTTCATAATTGCATATCAAAATTCATAAAATTACATTTTTGTTAAAATTCTAGAGGTGGAGATAGTGCATTGCCAACTTCAAGCTTTGATCGCTAAAATTACACCTCTTGTGTAAAGTACATACGGTAGGTATTATCTAGCCCGAACACGCCTAACGAATCCTACTAACGGTAGGTATCATACCTACCGTTAGTAGGATTCGTTAGGCGAACAGGAATCTATACATTAATACGTGATGCCAAAACTTTGGATTCCTTTTTACGAAAATTGCGAGAACGAAAGTTATAGTTTATGTGTAGGAGAAGTGCAGAACGCTAATATTTTTAATAATAATTAAAAAACATTAAATCAATAAATAAAATATTACCTACACTTCCATGCATTTGACACACACAAACAAATATATTGATGATATGGATAAAAGATCACAGATGGGGCACTAAAAGTTTGGAAACAAAGTAGTTGGTCTTGAGAAATGAAGATGGGGTTCTTATCAAAAAGATGTTAAAATTTATTATGGTCGAATTTCGACCAATTGGCGACCACTGGTAAAAATAATTATTTCAGCACTTCAACAAAGTTAACAATCTCAATTGAACCATTAGGAACAGGTACCTAAAATTAACATGTGTATAACAAACTAATAGACATAGTGTTTGTTAAACGCATTACGTCACTCTCGCAAGTTGGGTTAATATAGTCTAATTACGGCGAGATGGATGACCTACTTAACGTTATTATGTAAAGTATAAACAAATGTTCATTCATTCATTTCTGGAACATCACTATTTTAATTGTAGCTTTCGCGTCCATATTACATGTTATTTCCAAATTAGGTAGGTCTAACGTGAAAGGATTCTTTTGTTACCACATTTAGTATTAGCGTTTACTTTTTTTACCGACTCGAAACTTGGAGGAGGTCCTCATTTGGATTGTAAGTTTTTTTTATTTTTTTTTGGCCTCTGCTTAAGGTAAATTTTTACAATTAAAAAAATACATTTTCATTAAAAATTGGGTAAAGTTTAAATATTTTTTAAATTTTGTCTAATGATTGTTGATGCGTAAAGGAACCACAAATGCGAATCCGTCTCGAAAAACCACTAATGACGGATAAGGGGACCACAAATGTGGTGCGTGAAAGAGATTACACCATTAGAACAGCGGTTATGCGAAGTTGTGAAATAAATGTCCGTATCTAACAGACATGCGGCCGACTATATATCATCAGGTACTGGTTCTATGAGTATAGAAAGGAAATAGCGACTGATCTGCCTGTCTTCTCTTTTCTCTAACTTCTTTCTTGACAATTTTAGCACCACACTCACGCGGCGAATAGGTTTAATTGATTTTTATAGTTAAAAGGTCGCGACCTGCGGGCGCAAGCGGCGTATATTTTAAAGCGACTGAAGTAAACATGGCGACTCAATGCCCCGCGATTTTATGCTTATTAAATTCTTTTCCGCATCACTGGTTTGTTAGGAAGTGAGCAATGAAGTTATCTCTGGACTAAAATATGTCACTTCAGGCGAAAGTTTCTCATGAATTATTAGTTTTCCCTGTGTAGGTCCGGGTCCGCTGAGTAGAGTAGACCATCTGCCTCTTCGCCAGGCAGCTCGTAAGAGTCGAGCACTGGTTAAAATATAGATAATCCCGTGGTGGTGGTAGTGTTGAGCAGCAAGTTGCCTGGGTAGGAATCCACCGCCTTACTTATTCCTGTTGTCATATTCCAGTCCGGACGCTAGGGTAGCCGGTAGCCTAACACCCCAACCACACGACAGCGATGCACCCGTAACATCTTATGGTATCTAAAGGCCACATTAACGTCTTACCATCGGAAGAGCCGTGTGCTTGTCTGCTGAACTCTCACATAAAATAATTAAAGCCTTTTTTTATGTTATAGGAAGGCAAACAAGCAGACGGATTTCCTGATGGTAAGAAATTCACGCCGCCTAGAGACCCCAAAGGTGGTAATGGTGCGTTGCCAACCTGAGGTCGGGATAATAGACCTCGAGCAAAAGTAAGTTTACCGGCTACCTTACCCTCCGAACCGGAACACGTCATGACGTTATGGCGGCAGGAATAGATAAGGCGGTGGTACCAAACCGGGCGAGTCGCTGCCAATCTACCACCTAGTCGGATGTCACGGTGTTAGTGATAGTAAGCCTATGCTCGCCTTTTACGAGCTGCCTGGCACAGGAAGGCAGATGGTCTATTCTACAAAGGAGCCCGGACCAACACGGGGAAGCCTCTTTAAATAAAATGCATTTGCCCCTTAAAAAATTAAATTTGCCATATTTCTATACTCTGGACAAAATATGGTATGGCCCTTTGTATTTCCTTGTAGTTCAAAAATAACACTCTTGAGCTAGTAAAGTATTATATTTTATTTCCAGTAAATTTCGCTTAGGATAAAAATTCGTAAGACGGCGCAGGACACTTGCGCGTATGTTCGTGTTGTCATGTTTGTGTACGATAGCGCAATAAATGAATATTTACCATACCATTTACCATATAAATGATAGTACTTTCATAACGATAATTAAAGCGATTCGTGCATTTCGAATTATTAACATAAATAACATATTAACATTATATAAACATTCCGAAATATTAAAAACGCACAACGTTAATTTTCAAGTTTTCACTTCTGCCGGCACTCCCGAAATGCAACCCGTCGTTTTTTTTTTTAATTTTATGATTACATTATTTACGACAACGAAACAACAAACATTCTGTTTTAAAATTTAAAACTTTCCCTTTATTTAAGTCGGATAAAAACGCATATATATCGGCGGATCGCACATGCAATGCAATACGAATACGTTTAACTTCCGTCGATGTTAAAAGAGTCATTGTAGTTGTTCGCAGAACACGTCCCTACCCAAACAAAACATTATAATTTTTAGAAGTTGATTAATTACCATGGGAGTTTTGGCGCCATTGAGAGAAGATTATCCAAGTTTTTTCATAATTATTGAATTTCATGTTCATATTACATACATTCATACATATCTTCACTCCAAGTCCCTTACGGGGTAGGCAGAGAGTATCGAGTGCCAGACCTTACGATCCTGACAAACCTGTCTAGCTTTCTTCACATTCATTTCCCTTTTCATACAAACACGCCGGTTTCGTAGACTCTAGACACCACCCTAGGATAATATCCGATTGATCTGATCGTGGAATGTCAACCTTGGTCTCACCGGGTACCTACATCCGTCCACATTCGCATTGTATATTTGCTTTGTTAACCTTTCATCTGTCATTCTTTCAACATGTCCGAACCAGCGGAGCATGCCCTTACACATTTTAACACCAACACTTTCTTTCAATCCCACTCTTTCTCGGAACTTACTGTCACGATATGTTTATATTGAGTGAAATTAGTCAATTTTGGTGGCATTTCGAACAATTTTGTTCAGTGAAAGTGCACAAATGAAATAATCATGAAGAAATTAGCGTATCGTGTATTTCTTCGTGGCCACCAAATCTCACTAAATAAGATTGAGTAATGAGGCTACCGGTTTACCCAAGACCCAGACATGACTTATTGACGACTTATGACTAATTTTGTAATTGAATCCTGATTTTGGTAAAGTTGATATAAATTGATGCAAATTACTACTTGACTAATGGCAAAATACTAACGAGAATGCTAAAACCTAAAGAAAGAAAAAAGAATTACCATATTGTAATCGTAAAAGCCTGTCTCGGTACATTAACGGTCAACATTAATAATCTATGTACTGAGTTAGGCCTTCTAGAGATTTATTGCTTGGATATTTTTGTTAATAATTGAAATATAAGATTTGGCACTCGATGCTCTCTGTCTATCCCGTAAACGGCGAGGTCATGCGTTACATTAAAAATAAAAGCGGTCAAGTGCGAGTCGGACTCACCCATGAAGGGTTCCGTTGATGCAATCAGCATAATATAAATAATCTTTCAGTTCATTCATTTCATATTTCATATACACAAAAAGCGGCCAAGTGACAAAAATTTACCACGGGAGATTCCGTATCAGTAAAAATATATGTGTTCCGTTTTTCGCGACTCCACTACAGAACCCAAAATACGTTAAACTTTATCGTAATTTTTGTTTGTATTGTAGGAAGTCAAACAATAAGATGGATCTGACGGTAACACAATTAATGAATATTTAGAAACAATTTAGGCTCTGACTTACATATCTATATATTAATACGTGATGCCAAAACTTTGGACCCCTTTTTACGAAAATAGCGCTAACGCAGCAGCATAAAATTTGGCACACTTATAGTTTATGCGTAGAAGTGCATTACATTACATTAAATCAATAAATAAAACATTACCCACACTTCCATACATTTGACACACACAAACAAATAAATTAGTGATAACGATAAAAGATCACAGATGGCGCACTAACTGTTCATAAAGTTTAGTAGTAGATCTTGAAAAATGAAGATGGCTTTCTTAATAAACAAGATATTAAAATTTATTATGGTCGAATTTCGACCAACGGGCGATCACTAGTTTTTATTAAAACTAACTGCAATTTTATTACTACGTCGCAATTTGACGAATTTTTATTGAATGGGTGCCGGGTGGTCATAATTCCAAGGTGTGAAATATCAATTTTTTTTAGTTACTGGCCACATAATGGCATAACAAACATACAAAAAAAACGGGTTGCGCTCCGGGAGTGCCGGCAGAAGAGAAAACTTGAATATTAACGTTGTGCATTTTTGATATTTTGGAATGGTCAGGGAAAAAATTTTCACGAATTGCTTTTATTATTATCAGTATGAAAGTACTTTTTTACTTAAAAGTACTATAATTTATGTAGTAGAATACAATACTTATTTATTGCGCTATTACAAACATGACAACACAAACATTCGTGCAAGTGCCTTGTGCCATCTTACGAAATTTCCTCGTGTCCTGACACGAGTTTAGAAGTTTTTACCTATTCCAAAAAAAGTGCGCAACGCCGCTAAATAAGTTATCACTTCAAAAATACAGTCTAAATTAAGATCTCCTCATTGCGAATACGAATTTAGTTACTCATTAAGTGGATCTTAGATCCTCGGTAGATCATATAATAATTTAGACGCGTTATAAGTTATAAATTATAAAAACCGCATGTATGTGAAATATTTTCTTATTCTTTCTCATCCCTATGGCAAAATTTGTAAAATCGCCCCATAAATGCCATATCCATGGTTTTATCGGCTGCCTTCATAAAGCCGTCCTATTATTTGTCCAACAGGGAGTAGGGACATGAAATAGGGGACGGAACGAGGGTGTCATTTGGGGTCGAGCTTGTTAATCGATATGGTATTTCCGGATACATTTCAATTGATAGCTTAACGGGCCTATCAATCTTTAATCGAAACTCAAAAAGTATATTACGAAGAAATTATTAAACACCAACAAAACTATAAACGTGTCGTTATCTGTTGCCACAGGTCAGGGAGAAGAGTAGCCGCCGAAAAGCTCAGCTATCTACAAGCTTCTTGGTAGCCGCTAAGGCCATGGTGTCGATAGACTACTGTTATTGTTTTGGTCTATATTCATCAGAGCCTTTGCCACGACGGATCACTTTTGGTGATTCACATGTCGAAATTAATATTTTTGATAATGGTATTTTTGGTCACCTGGCAAATTAAAATTTAATTTAAAAACTACTAAGCTAATCTAAGCTTGTTACTATGGTAACCTCAAGAGCGAGACTGACTCGCACTTGACCACTTTTCTTTTTATTTTCCTCCCGGCAATGAAAGAAACACACAAAGCCGCAGCTAATAAAAAATATTCCATGAAAAAAGGTCATCAGAAATCGCCTACGTCATTCAGGAAAGAAACTTAAATAGAAACAAGAGCGACGTCAATTTGGGTCGGCAACCAGAAGGTTGCGATAACCCTCGACCTTTGATATATGTGCGAATTGTCTGATAGCATTGAGAGCCGCAATAACATGACTGGATATTATAGTCTAGTATCCATAAGAGAGAAAAGATTTTAACTATAATAAGAAACAAGTTTGACGTGGACGGGATTTAAACCTTTGACACAACCTGTCCACGCATATGAATATTCGGCTCCCATAATAAATTTTTCAATAATAATGCTTATAAAGTTAATAAATCAATAAATAAAACATTACCCACACTACCATGCATTTGACACATACAAACAAATAATATATTGGTGATAACGATAAAAAATTACAGAGGGCGCACTAAAAAGTTTGGAAACGAAGTACCTAGTTGGTCTTGAGAAATGAAGATGTCGTTCTTATCAACAAGATATTAAAATTTGTTATGCACGTATTTCGACCAATTGGCGACAACTAGTTGTATTATATGAGCATATCTTACTATCTATATACATATAACAAAACAGTAACAAAACCAAATCTGTAGATAAAATATTTATCTATAATAAAGTAATTTAAGCGCCAGCACTAAGCTTTTACCACCTTTTCTATTCCTGCCGCCATAACGTCCAATTCTTGCCGTTGACGTGTTCCTGTTCAGAGGGTAAGGTAAACTGTAAACTTACTTTTGCTCGAGGCCTAACATTCCGGTCTCAGGTTGGCAACGCACTATTACTACCTTTGATGTCTCTAGGCGGCGTCAATTTCTTACCCTCAGGAAATCAGTCAGTTATTTTTAATATATTATATTATTGATTTGTACTTAGATACTGGTTTTAAACATATGTTGCTGTCCGGTTGGCGATAGGCTTGTCACCCATCACACTGTCCCTCTGTTAGTGTCTTCGGGGATATGGGCGTACAGATATTTTTACTTATGTTTTAGTCCGATTTTGTCCTTTTCGTCTTTGTTCTCTTATTTTTTTTTCTTATTATCGGAAATTATAATTTCTTATTAGATGAAATACACCCTGATATTGGTACAATATAAAATTTGGAACAAATTTTTGGAAAAAAAATTCAACTTCAAGGTTTGGTAAAATGGGAACTCAGGTCAACCATCAAAAACGAGAAAATAGTTATTTTTTTTAAAAACATTGTTGAAAAACTGAAAAAAAATAACAAATTACATTATAACTTTTTCGCCTAATTTTAATAAGTTCTTAAATTATCGTTGATACTTTAGAAGTAGCCTTGAGTTAGCGCCACTCAATCAATCAACAAAGATTATAAAATACCTATTCATGGTAGCTACCTACCTAAACACATCGTTAAAATACCAAACAATAGTCTTTTTTGTATTTTTGGCACAGGCTCAAAATTTAGTAAATTCATATCAGATTTTTAAATAAAGACAAGCCCGCTGCAGGTCCTGTACCTCAAGCCAAATTATTTAGCTACCTACATCGGAATTCCAGTCGATTTTTATGCAACTGCAAAACATTTAAAAACCATTTTTTCACCGCTTCGTTGGTCGAATGGCTAGCGTACACGCCTAACTACAGCGACCAACCGCGAGGCTCGGGTTCAATTCCCGACGGGGGCAGGCAATTGTGTGATGAGCATTTAGATGTCTGCATTTCCGGGTCTGGGTGTGTATTAAATTTATCCTGGTATCTATTTAAGTATTTCTGTGTATTAGTGTTGTTGACTAACACCCCTAGTATAATATGTATAATTTGCTTACTTTGGGGTTAGATTCGATTTGTGTAACTTATCTAGGAATTTTTATTTATTGATTCATCTATAAAGGAATTTCTATGTATTAGTACTACGAACTACATATATTTTATATTAAATTTACAATATTCAGAGATTCAAAAACCATGCGAATATGTGTAGGTACTCCAGCCATCACGGGACACATGTATACCTACCTAAATTCTGAAGCAATAAAACTAAATTATAGTTTGAAATACAGAAACATTGAAGTACAGAAATGTAGCGAAAGGGATGTCAGAACATACCTCCGACAGGTGGTACAGGCGCGTGCCGCGTGCGGTACGTTTTTTTATCCGGTTTTATGGATGAGCGGCGTGTTGATATTGAATGGGGTCTGGTAGCGTACGAATGTCATTTAGAATTATAAATTTGGCGGGAAATAATTTACAAAATATCTTCACAACATAGTATAAAAAAACGACGAGAGTGCTGGTAGAAGTGAAAACTTGAATATTAACTTTGTGCATTTTTGATATTTTGGCATGGTTAGGGAATAATTTTGCACGAATTGCTTTAATTATTAGTACCTACCTATGAAAGTACTATGACTTTTATGTGGTAGAATACAATATTCATTAATTGCGCTATCGTACACAAACATGACAACACGAACATTCGCGCAAGCGCCCTGCACCGTCTTACGAATTTTAGATCAGATCACGTGTCCTGACGCGAGTTTAGTTTTTACCTTTTCAAAAAGTGCGCAACGCCGCTAAAGAAGTTTTAACTTCAACAAAGTCGCTTACTCTGTCCATATTATGTCCCTTTACATATTTTTAAACCTTTCGAAATACACAACAGATTTTGATGTGGCTTGTTTAATAGATAAAGTGATTGAAGAGGAAGGTTTGTATGTGTTTTTATAGCAGTGCGAAGCCGGGGCGGGTCGCTAGTTATAAAACATTAATCCCATTTCGCGTGGACATCACATCACGCCTGAAGGGATGGACCAATTTTGCTAAATCTTTTTTTGTTGTGTTGGTTATTGTCAGGAGAAGGATCTTCCGAAGAGAAAATCTGAGAAAAATGCAGGGAAAATAGTAAAACCACCGCTTTATACAAACTAGGTATTACAGGGGTTCCACGCTTATTATAAAAACTGGTTGTAAACATTGGTTTGGATTTAATTCAAATGTTGAATTGTTTCAAAGTTTTCACCGAGGTCCCATTTGTGGAAGACGTGATTTCTGCGTGATATCAAGCGATACGGTTACCGCGGTAACTTTTTTTAATTATATGAAAGATCGGTAGTAGGAGTAGGTAGGTACGTCACTTATAAATAATCATGGTGCAAACATTATGTTGCTTGTCTGAGGTTGAGATACAATATTCTTGGATAAATGTACCATTTACACCACACTCCAAAGCGGAACATGACGCAGACGAACACTAACGTTACAATAATAATAATAATAATAATAATAATAAGTATCGAGGACAAATTACACAAATTGAATCTAACCTCAATGTAAACAAATTACCATACCTACGCTTGTGATATGGGTGTTAATTAGATAGTAAACGATATTTATATAGCACTGATTAAATACCTAGCTGATACTAGAATAAATCTAATAAACATCTAGACCCGGAAATACAGACGTCCAAATGTTCATCATACTAATGCCTGCCCCCGTCGAGAATAGAATTCGAGCCTGTTGGTCGGTGGGGTTAGGTAGGCGTAGGTATATGCTAACCTTTTGACCAACGAGGTGGTAAGTATTACCTACGTTAGGTATCATTCACGTCAAACCAATGCAGATATCTACAACCTCGCTGACGATCTGCATTAGTTACCTATTACCCAATTACAAGTAACACTAACATTCTAAATTAGGCACTTACCTACTTAACTATAGGGTTTTCCAGAAGCGATAGAATCTTCACATCTCTAGAACGAAACAACCTCCACGTGTCATTATTATATCATAGGTTTAACTAACACTCGCTCTTCCAAACTGCTTACCTATTGAGATTCATCCATTATCCTTGATCTGAGATTGCCAGTTAGCCGTACGCTTTTTCAACCGTCTTTTAAGATGCACTCACTCACTCGTATAGGTAGTTGGTACCACCTCATAACCTTCCACTATCGCGTGAGTGGTCGCCATTGTAGTGTTTGAAAAGCCGTGTAGCTAAGAGTAGTAGGATAGACTTGCACATAAGGCCTAAAATTCCAGAACCATCAAAATCTAAAGCCAACGTTTCTTGCTTGTTTTCCTTTAGGAAAGCCGTCTCGCTTGTTCGCTCTTAAGAATTAAAAAAAACTTTAGAGGTAGATTACCTATTTCCTATTTATCATCCAAAAACGCCTAAAAAGTTGATATTAGTATGGGTTAATTAATAAATGGGGTATGCAACAAAAACACCTTTTTTGAAACTTACCCCATTTGGTTTCATTTTTTTTTAATTTGTATTTATTAATTTAATTTGTACTTAAATCATTTTGTTAAAAGAAAAATACTATTTTGTTATTTACATATAAAAGAAATAGGTATATCGCAAATATTTTTTTGACACTACAAAACGATGTCACTTGTAAACTTTGCACTTTTAGTAAGAACGTACCTAACTTAGACACAAAAATAACAAATAAAAAACTGAGCTTTGGTGTTTACTCACAGTCATTTGTACCAACAATCCAATTCCAATTTAAATAATTACTTACTGTATTTTGTCTGTACTAAACACTACACAATCCAAAACTTTTCACAAAACAAACATCGAAAGTTTCGTAGGCTAAGAAATAAGAATACGACACATCTAACGACAATGACTGCTTGCGCGCAACTGGCAAATGGCGCGAGTTTTTGATTGAATTCAGAATTGAATTGAACTAAAAAGCACAAGCAGTAAATTGAAATGACTCATGAATAATAAAATATGACTGTATAAAATTCATGTATATTTCAATCGTGGGCTGTTGGTCCTGGTTTGCTAGTAATAGGCAGTAAGTAGGTAATAGCTATTATAAATTTAACAAAATATAGTTTAACACAACTCACAAGTTTCACGTTTTTTTAATTTGTTTGTCCCTTTCTGGGATCGGCCAAAACCTTTAGGCCATGCTTCCAGGTCCCCCGTATTAATGAATATTATTTTTCTTGTTATATATTTATTTTCAATTTTCTTTTTAACTTTATTTATTATATTCCTGGGTTTTTAGTATTAGGTTGGAATAATACTCAAAGTTCCTACCTACCTAGATTTTTTTTAGATTCTTGTTCGAACTTTTTTTAGTTCTGACTCTTATCAAGTATATTTCATACTCTATGGTATTGCGCTAAGTTTGTTAACTGTTTCTTCAGCAGTGACTGTTCATTTATTTACAACTACCTAGCTGTTTGCCCGCGACAGATAATTACGATTTTCATACAAACTTTCATCCCCTATTATAGTCCTTTAAAAGTCAATTTTCGAAAAAAACATGCCAAAGTTTAAACTGGGATTTGTAGATGTATGCGTAATAAATTTCATCAAAATCGGTTCAGCGGCTAAGCTATAAAAGATCAACATAAGACAGACAAACTTTCGCATTTATAACATGAGTATGGATGTTTTACATTCATTAATTACAAACAGATTTAACGGAATCGAGAGAAAAGATGGATGTTTTATTTATAATTGTTGAATTTCGTGTAGGTGATATTTAATATTGTTTAATAAAGTTTATGTAGGAATACAAATACTTAAACATGTAGGTAATCATTTATTTATTAATGCTTATTAGGTAAACGGTTCAAACTGTGAAAGTATATTCTTGTACTAAATTCAATAATAAGTTATTGCGCGTTCTAGTGTTTTTTTTAAAAATATTTGGGTTCAATGTGTTATTCCGACAGAAACTTCTGCGAAATAACTAGATTCTGTTCATTGTTTAACTTTGTGTTATATTTCGAGTCACTATAATTTCAAGTCTATTTAGTCACGAAAACGACTTATTATTTTTATTTACACAAATTTTAAACATGTAATAAAGTTTTTCTAATTAAAATATTGAAGTTAAGATTAAATTGGTTAAATTGCGAACCATCGTGGGGTAATTCCGAATCTATTGAAAATTTGATATTTCTTCACTTTGACCTCAAGTAAGTAGGTATATTATTTCTATCGTACAAATACCCTTGAAACAAGTTAACATTAATTTGGTCAAAAGTTCTCAAAAATTGATAAGTACAAGCTATATTCTGGATAGTATAAGAGCTAAAGCTATATTCTAGGGAATTACCCAATGAATTGTTCTCAACATTTTAAAATCAGTTGGATAAGAGCGGAGGCGCATACCTACTACTTCACCATCTGTGAGATATACCTAAGTAGATATTGATTATACTTGTTTTAGAAAATTTTAATCATCAGAGTACTTATACTTACCTGTTTTCGGAGTCAGCCAATACATACATCTTATTTACTTTTTTTTGACAAACGAACTCACCTGATTATAACTAAACACTCGTGGGTACCTAGGTACATTATTCTCTTATTAATCTCAGTCTCGAAATTGCTTAACACACTAATTAGTAGAGATGCGCCGAATAGTGGTTTCACCGAATAACCGAATACCGAATACTAGTCGGTTTAACCTTTACCGAACCGAATATCCGGCAGAATTATTCGGTTTACCATTTCATTGTTTTACCGCGTGAACAGGTTTTAACATGTTGCTACTAGCTCGCTCGGCTCGCTACCTCCCGCCACCCGCCGCCCGCGCTCGCTATCAGTTTACTTCAAAACATTGCACGACGAGGTTACAAATAAAAACGCAGGTGCAAAAAAAATTTAAAGTTTACTT
>NJDD01000543.1:53519-71666 GCA_002245505.1 Calephelis nemesis
TAGTAATACTCTGATCAAATATTTGACAAAGCCCGAAATGTCAGAAATATGTCCAAATATACCAGAAATGCTACAAAAGCTTCAAGAAGAAGTTCGGAGTCGTTTTCAAAATTTGGAACAAGACAAATACTTGTCTACTACCTGTCGACATTGTTGGACCCCCGATTTAGAATGAGATTTTTTGCTCCCGAAAATTGCGATCTGGTGAGAAGAAGGCTTCTTCTAGAAGCCATTCAAAGAAGCGATTCAGATGCTGAAAGCTCAAGCGAAGATGAAACTGTAACAAACAGGGGAAGGCCTCTGCAAAATGTAACGAATTTTTTACAAGAATCTCATGTGGCATTCTGGAACTGTTTTGAAGAACTTGCGTCGACGAATCCTGTGATTTCGGAAGATCCAAAAAGCCCAATCGCCGTGGAATTTGAAAGTTATGCAGCTGAAAGTCTTCTTGGTGGGCAAAGCATAAGTCTAAATATGCACATTTGGCCAATTTAGCCAAAGTGTTTTTAAGTGCTCCTGGGAGTAGCGTCTATAGCGAGCGATTATTTTCGGAAGCAGGGAACGTGTATGAAGAAATACGCAACAGACTCTTGCCGGAAAGGGCCGAAAGCTTGGTGTTTCTCCACCATAATTTGCCATTAATTAATTACAAATATTAGAATATGTTTGTTTATCTTTGCACAACTTTAATTCTATTTTTGATCTCTATTATATTTAATTTTAAAGTGTTTCTGTGTTTCTATAACTTAAGTCTATGCTATAGTGTTTGATTTTGTTAATTTTTGGTTAAAGGTTTAAAATAAATAGTTGATTAAACAAAGCTACTAACTCAGTTATCAGAAATATAATAAATAATGGTCACTTGAGGTTTGAAAATAAATGTTGATTTGAAGTTTAATTGCTTTATTATTACCTTTATTCAACACATTCTTATTAGGTTTTTCTGGCCTAGGCTAGATACTAGGATTTCTGGCTAGGCTAGATAGATATAATATATTTTTTTTAAATTAATGGTAGCTAGTAAGGTAGGAAGTTTTATCTCTTTTTTAGGTAACATGAATCTTACATAGATAGTTTAATCTTTTAGTTGGATGCCGTATCGTACCAAGAGAATGTTAATAGTAATAGGTAAGTACTTGAACCGAATATATTCGGCACCAATACCGAATAATTCGGCCGAATACGAATAGTGCAAAAGGTGCCGAATACGCCGAATACCGAATACAAAACGAATATTCGGCGCATCTCTACTAATTAGTAATATACAACTTTCAATTATTAAAGTACATAGTGTTATATTCTTTTAAGGTTTCTAGCAAGTAGCAACCCGTCGTAAAACTCATTACAAAAATCGGTATACTGACTACCTACTACTTACTAGGTAGTTACATTTACGTATTATATTATGTACCTAGCTTGAATCGAGAAAACGAAAAAATATGGTCAGTAAAGTTACGAGCATTAGACAACTTACAGTCACAGGCCCTATTTTATCAAAAATACAAACGTCATATTTCAACTGTTCAACACACAAATCCGAAGGCGAGGTTAGTCGCAAAGAGTAAAGTAATAATAGGGAAATGGGGAAAAAACAAGGGCAGATGGTTAGTCGTTCGCGATCGGCGTTATTAGGCAAATTCTTATTTTGTAAGCTTTCGACTCGCTCCAGTATCAAGGAGCCAAAACATAATTATCTAAGATTTTTAATTCAGATTTATTAGATACCTAATTGGTAAATATGCGTCATCGTAAATTACTAATATTAACTCTATCATAGATAAATTAGAATTTTGATTGATTTGAGTCGTAAACGGTACAATTCATTTGAATATCAATTGAATGACAGGATAAAAGGCGCCAAAGTTGATCGTAAGGCCAAGGCAAGGGTATCAATCCAATAGCAGCTGTATGACCCATTGTAAAATGAATAATAAAATAAATATTCTAATGTATGTCATTTTAAATCTTAGCGTGTTAGTATTAAAGATGATATTCAAACTGCTTGATTGAATATAGTCTTGATCGGAAATAACGTTTGCATTGGGGTTCAATAGAAATGGAGGTCTTTACCACTAATATTTTAATCAATAAGTATTTACATATGAGTAGAGTATTTTCAAAATGTTCCAATGTACGAGGTATAAGCTGCTTGACGGCTTGTATTAGAATAAATTTTAAACATCTTTGGTGAATCGTTGCGCAGTAGCAGTTTATAACCGATAGAGGAACTCTCATAGCGCAAAACATTAGTTAATAAAAGTAAACAAAACATAGGTATTACATTATTTATTTGACATCTTAAACAATAACTTAAATGCAGTAAAACTGCAAAAAACCGACTTCAAATTTGGAACATATGTGGTTTTCTCATGAATGCAAATGTAGACCTGGACCAAATTATAATGGAACCTCCGCGGGAGTATAGGCTTTCAATTAAAAAACAATTTCGAAATTCCATCCACAAACACCGGAATAGTTGAGTAACATACATACAAAAAAAATATACGGGTCGAATTGAGAACCTCCTCCTTTTTACGTCGGTTGAAAACAAAAAAATAATCGCGACAAAAAAATTACTATTTGTTGCATTGAAAAAAAAATCAGTAAAAAATATGCTAATTATTCAATTCTTTAGTAAGTGGTTTGTAATATAATCCAAACACTATGTCTGACTATATCCGCTTCATTTGACAAAACTGCCAATGCCGGAATAGGTTTTTGACTGTTTTGTATTTCTAAACTACCTAAAGCTATTGTAAGAATTTGTTTCTAAATTATAATTTATCCAGTTCGTCTAATACAAGTTGTATTATACAACTCCTAAATCATGATGTAAAAACGCTACATGGTTCAAGATGACATTTTTATTTTTTATTTATTAGTTTATTTCGGGAGATAAAATCTTTTGTTTCAAATGAGATTCCGTCGAATTCTCACTTTTTCTATCGCGGCAGTTAAAGTTGCCTATTTCGTAAGAACACCGTGTGCCAAGTTTATTTCTGGCACAAGCAGAGTTTTCAATGTAGGTAGTAGATCAGAATCAAGAGCCCCGTAATTAAACATTTTAATAAAATTAATTAATCAAGTTGGGAACTCAATTCTTGAAGTTGCTGATCAGTATGTATACTTTTTTTTAATTTCTAGTCCCTTAAGCTGAGTCAAAGTCTTTGCTCTGCTAATTTCTCTTTCATGCCAGTTCTGACTGAAGTGCCTCTCGTACTTTCGTGACGCATATACTTTATCTTTCTTTTACAATTTCGTTCTTACTTTCATGAGGGATACCCATCTATCTTACTTCCTAGTCTATTCTAGTTTTACATTTTAATCTTTATTTAGTTATACTTACTTGATATTTTTTTTTACACACTGCCATATTTCTTCTCTTTTTCTTATCATATTGCTTATCCTATTCTTAACTATGCGTAGTTTTCTACGCTTGATTTATGTAAACTTAGGTCAAGCTGTTCCGTTAGGTAAATCCAACTTCAAGAAAGAGGTCGATTACCGAATCCAACTCAGATGGGCAGCGTTCAGAAAACTAAAGGGCATCTTCTTGTCCAAATTAGCGGAGAGCCTAAAGTCGAAATTTTCAACCAGTGTGTGTTGCCGGTGATGACATACGGAACTGAGACTTGGCCTTTAAATGTGTTTAATGGAGAGAGCTATGCTCAGTTATTATCTGCGAGATATGATCCGTAATTCGGTGATCCGCAAAAGAACGAGAGTAACCGTCATAGTCCAGAGAGTCAGAAAACTGAAGCGGTAAGGGACAGGCCACATTTCTCGCAGAAACGACAACCGCTGGTGAAGAATGGTTCTCGACTGGCGGCCGCGCACTGGAGGACGTAGTGTTGGACGACCTCCCGCCCAGTGGACTGATGATTTGGTCAAATAAGCGGGGAGTCGCTCTTTGGGGGAGGCCTATGTTCAGCAGTGGAGGTCCTCCGGCTGATGATGATGATAATGATGAGAATTGCTTTAATTATCAGTATGAAAGTTCTATCATTTATGTGATAGAATACAATATTCATTTATTGCACTATAGTACGAGTACATAAACATGACAACACTAACAAGAAGTGAATTAAAAATAAATAACTAGAAAACGAATATGCTAATATATAATACGGTAGAAGTGATAGAATGATCTAATAAGGTTATCCTGCCTTTGATAGCCTCAAATTAATTTAAAAAAATGACGGAGTTTTGGGGTCATCGTAAAAGAAGATAGTTGTAGTTTTTTCGTAATTAATGAATTTCGTGTTAATTATAAGTAAAAGTGGTTAATGTAGGTGGTAATCAGTTCGATTTTGTTTAGGTAAAGTGCACAGGTAAAACAATTAAAAAGAAATTAGTGCATCATGTATTTTCTCACAAAACGAGCTTGAGTGAGTAAGGAGGCCACCACTTTACTCAAGACATTATGACATTCTGTAACGACTAGTGACTACAATAAATACAATTTAAGGAATGAATTGAAAATAAATAACAAGAAAAATAATTTATTAATACGGAAGACGTGGCATCATGGCTTTTAGCTTTAGTCTGTCAAATAAGGACTAACAAGCAAAAAAGTGGAGTTTTGGCGCCATCGTGAATGAAGATGGTCGTATTTTTTCATAATTATTGAATTTCGTGTTTATATAGAGTGAAATTAGTTAATTTAGGTGGGAAATAGTTTAGTTTTGTTCATTGAACGTGCACAAATAAAATAATTATGAAGAAATTAGTGTATCGTGAATCTCCCAAAGTGTGCTTGTGTAAAGTTACCACCGCTTTACTCAAGAGCCTGACGTGACTCTGTAAATAGTGACTTATGACTGTGTAAGAATAATTAACGGAAGACATGTGACTAATGACGAAATAATTAATACGGAAGACGTGGCAGCATGGCCTAAAGGTCTTAGCCGGCCCCAGTAAGGGGCAAAAATAACTTAAAAAAAAAAGAAAAAAAAGTGTCAGTTCACAGTGACACTGACAGTTGATACTTGTGCCAGTTTTGAGATAGAGATTCTAAATAAAAATCGAATGTTAAAATATTCGATATTTAATTCTGTTAGCGTGATTTTTTTTTTCTTCTTGTAATAATCGTTTTTTATATAAACAAATTTTGTTGCGTTTGGTGAAATCAATTAGTTAGCTTTCGAAAATAATCTAGCCAAAGATCTCTCTCTGATAATTTTCATAATTTAAAATATAAAAATTGCCATGATAATAAATGATCAATCAATCTTTTTTAATATAATGCATGTCACGTACACGATAGCGTGGATATTTCTTCAGCATATCAAGGTTAGTAGGCAAATCACCAGCGTTGGTTTTACACGTGGCCTATCAACAATGTTGCCAACCCCAGTGAATAGAAAAGCAGTAGATCAATCTTAAAAAACAGTAAAATTACATTTTCTAAACATAAAATCTACTACATATCTCAAAAACCTTTCAATTGGGACATAGAATTAGTTATATAGATGAAAGAAAGAAAGAAAGAAAATTATTTATTTAGTTATATAGATGAAAGAAAGAAAGAAAGAAAATTATTTATTTGCGGAAATATGTGTGTAAATTAGATGTTACAAAAATATTTAAGTATACCAACATATTCTACCATATTTTGGTGTGCAAATATTTTAACATTTATAAAAAAATATTATTTAATAAGGTACATATGCTTTAGCTTCTAAGCCAATTATTTATATTTATAACTAGATTAATTATTTATTACCAAATCATTTAATAACTATAATTGAATTTAACCCTGTCTGCCGTAAGCTATCACCGTTTCCAAACCTAGCCAGACAGGAGAAGAAACGGTGAAACGATGTATAAGTTAATGAAACTATCGCAGCACTACCAGCACTACCAGTAGTACTTCTTTAATTAATACCTTTTTTTTTATAAAGTACATTATTGAAAAAAAACAACATAATTATATTATTCATTAAAAATAGGTGGTCAAAATTAGAAACATTGTTCATTGTTGTGTATTGCTCTATCCTAAACATTTTCTGTTTCATTGTTTTAATTAAAATCGTACATCCTTTTATTAAAATTTTTAGTTACTGAAAAATGCATTTTCAGTAGCATCAAATGCGTAACATTCGTCTATTTCAGATTTTGTATGTAAAATGCCTTTGATTTGTATTAATAACAACACTGGCACATAAAACAGTAGATAATCGTACTAAAACAGAAAACAGTGTTGTCACGTCAAAAACAGTAAATCTACTGTTAAAACAGTAGGGTTGGTAACACTGCCTATTAATAACGTATCTAAGAGGTATGAATATTTTTCAGTTGCACTTTGCAGTCCGGTAGGACTACTTATTATACTTTTTGGTTGTAGTTCAGGTTTCATTTTCAACCGCCGCACCGCAGTGAATCATCGCCACCGCCCCATTTTGAAGTGAAAATATATTGAAGGTTAATCGATTTTCAGTAAATTTTCGACTTATCGAATAATTTTTTACCTCCCTATACTGTTAGCTGTCACTTGTCAGTGTCAGACGTCAGTCACTGTGGCACATGGATGGATATTGAATTGGTAAATAAATACCAAATAAAATAGGTGTCGATGTAAAGTTAATTACAACGAAATGTCTGGTGCTTGTGCAGAAATTATAGATGATATAGAAGACCTGTTATCTTCACAAGATATTACACCAAAAGAAAGATATGCTAGTAGAAAAAATGTTAGTGTTAGATCAAAAAAACGTATACCCAAAAACGAAGAACCATTGGAAAAGGTTGTTTTGGAAAGTGTAGTACCAGGTATAACATTATATTACAAAAATAACCAATTATGCTTATCATTTGTCATACATTCTCCAGTTCTATTCTTTGCTTTTGTTAGTATGAAAATATTTATATATTATAAAATGTATTAAGGTTATGTGCTTAAAAAGACATGGATAGTTAGTCTACTTTTCAGTAGGCTTTTTCTGAGGCCGCGATTCCGATCCGGTGGTAGTTTATAAAAATGTCGACGTGCACAAATACCACTTGTATGGTTCAAGTGAATAAAGATTATTCTGATTCTGTATTGTATGTAAAAGTTTAACCTAACGTTTTGTACTCTATGAGTTTTTATTAGTCAAAGTGCTAGAAGACATTGAGTGTAACTTTTACTAATTTTAGCATATATTATCATAATATACATTATATTACTTTGTCTGTTACTAAGCACAAAATTATGAAATTATATTTTATTGTTATATTATATAATTAAATCTTTAGAATGTTTTAAATTTTATTCAATAATATCTAAAACCAAACATTTGATTATGGTCTAGTAACTATTTTTTGCCAATATTTTTATGCTATAACTACCTCTTTCCTCAGAAGTCCTAGATAGATTTTAGATAGATGTAGATTGTAGACTATCTTTGAATTATTTTTCAAGATATATACTAGTAAATTGATAGCACAGTTTTATTAAACATATTTCTCTATCTGTTAATCATCTATTGCCTATTGCTCTTTAATCAACTTTAAAGAGGAGAGAAGGAGTTATTTGTTAGTATGTTTTTGTTTCTTTACTTTGTATGTTTGTTAGATGACTACTCAACCAATACGAAGTGGATTAAGATGACTTTTTACATAGGTTTTTTTTAGATAGGTTAAGATTAAGAGGTGGTCCATACAAAAAGTTTATTTTGCTATGTTATGGATACTATTTTGACTGTGACGCTACAAGTAGTCTTAATAAAATATGAATATTCATTGTTGTACACCATCAACAAGAAATATGTTAAAATAATGCTCAAGTAAAATTATCATACATAATGTACATTTACAAATTGTAAATTATTTTGTTGATAGAAGATTCATAAGTAAGATAATTTGTAAGTTTGATTATGTCTAATAAAGAGTTCATTTTTTATCTTTCAGGTACTCAAACAGTTTACGTAAAGACATGGGGATGTGCGCATAACAATTCAGATTCGGAGTACATGGCAGGCTTGTTGGCTGCTCATGGATATAAATTAACAGAAAACAAATGGCAAGCACAATTGTGGTTACTCAACTCTTGTACTGTTAAAAATCCAGCAGAAGATCATTTTAAGTAAGTTTATGACCCAGCTACATACATGGATGCACCTATAACATCTATGGTGTCTATATGCCACAGTTACCTTCTATTAAAGTAGCCACCTGTTTGTTCTCTGCCTTACAATATAGAACATATTAGTTATCATACAGAATAAAATGCTTGTACTATGAAAAGGCCATTTTTTATTTTAAAAACTGTATTTCTTCTTTATGTTCATACTTTCTAATAAATGGAACTGTTCAATAAACTGTGTAACCTTTATAAAATATTTCTTTTCTTGAAATATTTTGGTTTGTGTAGTTTTTTTGTTGTTATTTTTTTGACAGTATTTTAAACCAATAAACATTATGTAAATTCACTCATGAAGTTAATGATATAGATGTTGGCAACTGAATGTTCAAAGACAATTTCCTAGTCTATAACCTCTAAACCAGGTTGTTCATTAATTAATTTTATGATTAACTTCTTGATTTCTAGTTAAATTAGTAGTTTTACCGTTGTGGTATTTCTAAATTTAACTTGTTTAGACAGAGAATGCAAACTATTATTTTGAAATTATTTTCCAGGAATGAAATAGAGTTAGGTCAAAAGGAAGGGATTCATGTAGTAGTTGCTGGTTGTGTGCCCCAGGGAGCACCAAGAGCTGGTTACTTGCAGGGACTCAGTGTGGTTGGTGTGCAACAGATTGACCGAATTGTTGAAGTTGTTGAAGAGACACTTAAAGGTGGATTATTTACTATTATTTAAAACTACTAATAAATAAAGTAAATTAATAAAATGTGTCTCTTGACGAGTTACACAAATTGAATCTAATCCCAAAGTAGGCAAATGATATACTTGTTTTATGAGTGTTAAGTCGGTGTTTTTAATTCATAGAAATACTTAAATAGATGCCAGAATAAATTGAATAAACACCCAGAAGTAGGCAGAAGCACAACCAGAGTGCCCACTTCTAGCCTAAGACGCAAGTCGCACAATGTGTACATGGCTAGCCTATCGCCAACTGGTCACATATCCGATCTGGACAAATTAATTTTGTTAGAAAATTTGAAAAAACTACACGTTATTGATTTGCCCGACCTGACAATCGAAATTGAGACCTCATGAAGTCAAGTTTGACACCAGACCGCTAGACCAAAATGTTGATAGTCTAGTTTGGCCTCCTAAAATATTATTATGAACATATATTGATAATCCAATTGGATTAATGTTTATCTGGGTATTTTGAATTGCATCATACATGTATCAATCAATTTGATTCGTTGACTAAGAACTTGTTTGAACAAATATCTTGTTTTACTTTTTTTAAAGAAAAATAAAATAATGTTAAGTATGTTGTGAATTCAAATCTTATTATGTTATGTAGTAATATATATTATTTTTTATTTCAGGTCACACAGTCCGTTTGTTTGGTAAGAAAAAAACAGAAGATGGTAAGAAAGCAGGTGGGGCATCCTTGCTTCTTCCGAAGGTTAGAAAAAACCCGCTAATAGAAATTATACCTATCAATACTGGCTGCCTTAACCAATGCACTTACTGTAAAACCAAACATGCGAGGGGGGAACTTGGGAGTTATCCCCCTGAGGAGATTGTTGAACGGGCCAGACAAGCATTTAAAGAGGGAGTTGTTGAGATATGGCTGACAAGTGAAGACACGGGTTGGTAACGCATTTTGTTTTGTATTGATATGGAGATTGAAGAGAGGCTTAAGTATTTTGAATAAATAAATATTTCTATCTCGAAAGTAGCGATCAGCTGTTTGTTTATAGTAATTTATATACATTTGTTCACGCCAAGTCCCATACGGAATAGGTAGAGTATCAACTGCCAAACTCACGATTCTGGCAGGCCTGCTCACTTCCTCCACATATCAACACGCCGGTTTCTACAACTTTTGACATTTTATAGTAAATTTGTTTGTATAGACTTTTTAATTTTGTTTAAAAAAACTAGTTCATGCATCTTAAATGAAAATGTTGTTGAGTTGAGAACTTCTTTTTATTTATTTGATAAAAAAATTAAAAAATGAGCGTTCAGCCGAACCTGTACAGTTTCTTCAAAAATCTTATTTTACAAATACATCATTTTGTTTAGTATAAAAATATCTTCACGTCTATGTTACTAAAGAGGTAGGCATAGGTACAACCAGGGCACCCATGACACATACGGAAACATTGTTTTTATTACAAAAGTAGCTGTCCCGGCGAACTTCGTTCCACCCGTTTAGTTTGTATGGGAAAGAGTAAATGTTGTTTTTTTTAGTTTTCTCGCAAGTTTTTTTCTTTTTCTTATCTTTTAAACCTTCCCTGGACTTGAACAAATAATTCAAAACCAAAATTAGCGAAATCGGTTCAGCCGTTCTCGAGTTTTAGCGAGACTAACGTACAGCAATTGATTTTTATATATATATAGATTGAAAATCTTTTGGAACCTCATGAAGTCAATCCCATTTTCAGACTGCTAGATCACAGAGGCGATTTTGTATAGTATAGAACATAGATATTATAATATATGAGTGAATTATACAAATTGATCTAACACTAAAGTAAACTTATTTTAAGCTGGTGTTATGGGCCTTTGTTAACAATGTTGGTTCATTATTTTATCTACAAAATTGGGCAAACATACTGACTCAGAAATTCAGATATCTATGATTAACACAAATATTGATTTCTTAGGCACATATGGTCGGGACATAGGCACATCCTTGCCTGCACTACTTCTGCGGCTGGTAGAGGTAATCCCTAAGGGGTGTAAACTACGGCTGGGCATGACTAACCCGCCCTATATTCTGGAAGATATCATGCAGATTGCGGACATCTTGGCTCATCCTAGGGTTTACAAGTAAGTCCTTTTAATGTGAAAGTTATTTGCTTTTTAACCGACCCAAGAAAAAGGGGAGGTTCTCAATTCGATTGTTTTTTTATTTTTATTGTTTGTTACGCGATATCTCGGCAAATAGCGATTTTGATTTTGAGTTCTTTTTAGGAAGATAGACCTTTTTTGAAAATGTAGGTCATGATTCCTAGGGGGTTCCATATTAATTTTATCATAATCCGATTTGTGGTTTTTAAGTTAACAAACTAACATTTATATATATATATTTGGGGGAAACTTCCTTATTTTGTAACCCTGTCGTCAAACATGACAAATAGTTTTTTTAAACATGGCAAAGAAATAATGAAGAGCATTTGTTGATATTATGTAAACTTTAAATTACCCAGAATTTTTGGAACAGAATTGCAAATTTGCCATTGCCATTAGGAAATAAAACATCTACCGCCCGGGTCAAATATCATGCCAAGCGGTTCCAAGTTCGCAAAAATTATTCTAATTTATTCTGTTTCATATTTATGTATTCAATGAGTTACATGCCCTACAAAGTATTTGTGTCGGCTAGGTTCCTCCACGTGCCGGTACAGTCCGGCAGCGACCAGGTCCTCTCCGACATGAAGCGGGAGTACACACGGGCCGACTTCGAGTACGTCGTCGACACGCTCCGTGACCGGTGAGTATCGCTCCCAGTTGGATGAGGGTCTAGTTTAGACGTTGACAGAAATTGCCAGTTGAATACCAGAAGGTTCTTCTTTCTTTAGGTTTTGGCCTTCACGTTAGTATTTAGCCATTAGTCAAATAGAAATTTGCATCGAATTTTATAACATTTTCAATTAATTATAATTAGTCATCAGTCATAAGTCGTCAGGAAGTCATGTCAGGCTCTTGGGTAAAGCGGTGGCTCATTACACAAGCTCTGTAATGAGATTTGGCGGCAACGAGGAAATACACGATACGCCAATTTCTTAATAATTATTTCATTTGTGCTCTTTCACTGAACAAAATTGTACAAAATGCCACCAAAATTGACTAATTTCACTCAATATTAACACGAAATTCAATAATTATGAAAAAACTTCGACCATATTTTCTCTCGATGGCGCCAAAACTCCTACCAGAAGGTTAAGTATTAAATATTCCCATGTTTTTTTGTGATTTTAAGATCTCGGCTCTGGTCATTGCGTCTCAAGAAGTGTCATAATTTGAATCTCTCGCTTACATATACAAACTCGATATATTATACACATGTAAGATAATAAGTGACGTAGTGTCAAGTATGGACATTATAAATGAGTTTTCTTATAAAAGAGGAGGCAAACGAGCAAGTGGGTCGGTCACCTGATAGAAAGTGATTACCGCCGCCCACGGACATCCGCAACACAAGGAGTATCACAGATGTGTTGCTTAGGCATTATTAAAAAAAAACTAATTTAATATCAAGACATAGAGTTTCAAATATTAAAATTTACATGCTATGTGCATAAATAACAGCTCAAAAGAAAAACGTGCAAACTCTTTAAATATATCAGGTGTCACCTGTTTTATGATCATTCAAAGTGGGTGCACCTGGTAATTAAGTAATTAAAATCACCCATTTTAAAATTGTTATCTTTAAAAAAAAATATGAGCAATGAACAATTCATGTAATGTATAGCAACTTTTGTTATTAAACTATTCCTGTACATACAATTTTTGGTATGCTACGGAAAAAAAAATCCTGTGACGTCACATTTAAGTATACTTTTAATATAACCAGACCATTTTTTGGTAAGCCCAAAAATGTAATTTTGAAGTTGCCATATCTCAGGGAGTTTTTAGAATAGCTGAGTTATTCCATATCCTACATTTATTCGATTAACACACTCAAAAAATATACATTATTGAATCACTGAGGACAAAACTTAAAGCTTAAATTCTAACTTTGTATTAAATTGTTACTAATTACATGTTTAGGATTCCGGGGATCACAATAGCGACAGACATTATCTGCGGATTCCCCACTGAGACGGAGGCGGACTTCCATCACACGATGGATCTGTGCCAAAAGTACAGGTTCCCTTCGCTTTTCATCAATCAATTCTTCCCCCGCCCTGGTACACCTGCCGCTAAAATGCCAAGGGTAAGTGTATTTTATGATCACAATAGCCATTACCCTGGTGTCACAATAGCGACAGGCGTTATCCATCCGACTGACATATTCCAAGCCGTCACATTAATAACGGTAATGTTCCCAAGTGTCACATTATCAACGGACATATTCCTAAATGTCACACTTTTGTAACGGACATATTCCCAGTTGTCACTACTGTGTATATATTTCCGAAGATGAAAGATATATTCGTCTTTAATTAATCTACGGGCTTGGAAGCTTAATTTTGTAGTATATGACAAATGAGCAGACGGATTTCCTACATTCCACGGATTCCTACGGAAGTAGTCGCTGCCGATACAGATAAGCCTAAGCTTAAATTTAAACATGGTTTTCAGGTACCAGCCCAAGAAGTTAAAAAACGTACAAAAGTGCTATCAGAATTCTTCAGATCGTATGAGCCGTATGGCCATAAAGTTGGACAAACACAAGAGGTCTTAGTGACCGAGATTTCGCACGATAAAAAATATTTCGTGGCCCACAATGAGTTCTACGAGCAAGTTCTAGTGCCTAAAGTTGAATCTTATATGGGAAAGATGATAACAGTGAAAATTACAAGTGCCTCTAAGTTTTCTATGATGGGACAGCCTATAGATGACCCCAGGATGCCTGGGTTAGTTGAGCCGCTGAAGAAAGGCCAAGTTTCCGGGGTCACTTTGACCTCTAAGCGGTTACCTTTACCCTTCTCCGTAGTTTTGTTAATATTAGCTATGTTATTAAGAATTTTATGGTTATATTTGTAAATAAATATTGTTATAAATTTGAAGTTGGATTTTCCTTGAAATATGTTTAATCACTTGTAAACAGGGATGTAATGTATGTATGTAAGTATATTACCTCATATTCCATACGAAGGAAAAACAATATTTTATTTTTTTCCATGCAAACTAAACGGGTGGAATGAAGTTCGCCGGAACAGCTAGTGAGACAAAAATAATATTATGTCTGCTCTGAAACACCGTTGTTTGAAGCGGTTTTTACTCCTGGCGGAAAACGAGGGGTGCTAAAAGTTTGACGTTGTGTGTGTATATTTATGAGTGCGTGTGTCTATTATGTCTCGGTCTGTGTTATCATGACTTCTTAATGGATAGACCGATTTTGATGCTGTTTTGTCGTTTGAAGTTGGACCTTATCTAGAAGGTTCTTGGCTAGGTACATTACATAATAGATTTTATCGGGGTATCATTGAACATTTTTAGTTTTAGGATTATTGATACATAATATAAAATAGCGAGTTATAAATAAATACATAAATATCCCTGCACAACAATTTTACACGAATTGAATCTAACCTCAAAGTAAGCAAATTATGTGCTTGTGTTATGGGTCTTAGTCAACGACACTAATACATATAAATACTTATATAGATACCACAATAAATTTAATAAACACCCAGACCCGGAAATGCGGACATCTAAATGTTCATCACACAAACGCCTGCCCCCGTCGGGAATCGAACCCGAGCCTCGCGGTTGGTCGGTGTAGTTAGGTGTGCACGCTAGCCACTCGACCAACGAGGCGGCAAAGATAACCGTGACATATAAACACTATAGACATGGGTGTGTCATTGTCTTGTGGCTGGGATGTTTGGTCGGATGTGCCTACTAGCTACACCAATCTCCGGGCTGAAACATAAAATGAAAGAGTTTGTGATAGGGAGTTTTTTTTATTATTTTATGTGAAAGGTCAGTAATCAGTAAATGCGGATCTTTTCATGGTAAAAGACAACCATGACTCATATACACCATAGATGTAACAGGTGCATCACTGCACTGTGACTTGGATGTTAGGCGTATTCCACTAATTAAGACTAATTAAGTCCAACGGCTAAACTACCCTTCGGAAAGGAACATGTCAGAGTCATAGCGTGAAATATACACTCTCACGGACTCATTTATTTTATAGGTTTCGAAAACCAGTAAAAAAAAACCTCTTTTCTCATATAGAAAATTACTCTTACGTACCTAGTATTGTATTCTCTTTGCAATTACTATATTCTTTGACTCACACTATAGCTTTGCCATGATTAGGTATAGATTACATTCGGTAAGTTACGTGTCGAAATCTATGACACTTTTGGTCTAAAAATGTGTTTCTCTTAGTAAACAATAGAGGCGCTGTTCAAAGTTTAATACAAATTATTTATAGAGACGGTAGCTAGTATAGTAAACTTGACAAAGCATAAACTCATGGTAAAGGCCTTCACACACAGCTATACCTAATGTACATTACATCCCGAGATGTACTGCTTTACATTAAGTATATTAATATATCACACACACAGCTGGTATTGTAATATATCTTTCGATTCATTTCATTAGCATACGTCCCCATTGACACACCTTTTAGACGTTGACAGCCTGTTCTTATTTTAATATTTTATTATTATGGACCCGTCTAGTTACTTACTATTAAACTTACTAGATAGTTCATTAGAAGATGATCCGCATTGTGACTTTGAGGTACGTATTGCTACAAGTTCTAAAAAGAGAAAAATGGAAGGGAACAGATAGACTGTTTGTACACATTTAGTTTGTACACACTACAACCGACAATCGCTAGTCGATGGATTTAATCCCTCACTCTTTTACAATGTGAGTAAAAGGGATGGAACGCTAACCAAACCAAACAAAGTATGTGGCGTCTCTGTCTGTCACAGCAACTTTTTGAACATCCTATTCTAAAGGAAATATGTTGAGATGTATTGAAATGTACATGTACTAGCTGTTACCCACGGCTTCGCCCGCGTAGTCTACTATTTTGATATTTAGCTCTCCAACACTGCTCGTTAAAATTTTAAGATAAAATGTAGCATATATCGCTATCCAAAGTTTCATCTATTTTTTTGTAAATATTAAAATCAATTCAGCAATTTTGCCGTCAAAACTTAACATACACTTTCTCTTTTCTAATTTCACCTTAGATAAATAGTAGGAATAGGTACGTTATTGTGTTTACAGTTTTATCTGCACTTCGGCAAATCCTGTTATATTAAACTGTATAGCAAGTTATGGAAACCTCTAACAGATTTTTTTTGAAATTTTAGAAATATACGTATCGTCTCTGAGGTCTGGTCTGAGGTGAATTTCGAAACATCCTGAAATACGTGTTTCATCATTTGTACTAAAAAGCATTACTTAATTCAACGTTTCATGCAAAAATGTGCAATAAAAATATTTTTCTCATACATACTTTGCCATCCCTTTTAACCCATTTAGGGGTTGAATTTCCAAAAAATAATATGCCTATGTCCTTTTCATGAATGCAAAGTATCTACATACCAAATTTCAGCAAAATCGGTTAGGTGGTTTAGGCGTGAAAAGGTAACAGACAGACAGACAGAGTTACTTTCGCATACACACTTTATAATATTACTGTGGATTATTAAACTACGAACGTAAATACAATTTATTTTCCTCGTTAGGTAGCTCCGATAAATGCGTGCGGTCGCTGTAAATTACAGTCCTATGAAAAAGGCGCGTGCTTCGTCCCGCACGCACCGCGGCCAGCCGGTACCGCCGCAACCGCGATGTCCCTATATTTTAAACCTGTAATATCTCCGAAACTATTCGTTTAATTTACATATTGTAAGGGCTATATTGTTCTATATTAAATGTTAAACTTATTTAAGATACTTAATTAGATAAGGATTAATGTTGTATTGCTTCGTAAATGAGCCATTATTTTTCGTAAAAAGTAAAGCGATAAAAATTGGTTATTATAAGTTATCCCTAAGAGACAAACATATACCATCGCGAACTTTTTTGTAGACCTTTTTAGGGTAAACAATACTTAGTACTTTATTTTGATCTATCTCGTAGAGTTCAGCCAGCGTTTGCAATGCAAGCGCAAAAAATATGTTTATTTACGACTTCGCATTAGAAATCTTGAAATTATCAGTGGTTCTCTAATATATGAAGCATGTCATTATACATATAAACCTTCCTCTTGAATCACTCTACCTATTGAAAATAACCGCATCAAAATCCGTTGCGTAGTTTTAAAGATATAAGAATTCATACATACAGACAGACGCGGAAAGCGATTTTCCTTTATACTATGTATAGATGTTTTCGTATCGTTCTGCAACTTTAGATACGAAGATGTAAAAATGTACATTGTGGCTGTCATGTGTGGTTTCCTGACGATTTCTAGGTATAGAAAGACGTAATGAGATGAATCGTGCTGTAATGTATGTAAGTTGCCGTGTGTGAAGTGCGTAACTGCTTATATACAGTAATACAGCTTAACGGTAGGGTTACTCTTAAAACTCGATTTCGTGCGAGATTGGAAATTAGAATCGGATTTGTGTAATTTTGTTCCGTTGCAATATTAGCGAATTATTAACATTTAATTACAATAAATCTATATCTATACTAATATATAAAGCTGAAGAGTTTGTTTGTTTGAACGCGCTAATCTCAGGAACTCCTGGTTCGAATTGAAAAATTCTTTTTGTGTTGAATAGACCATTTATCGAGGAGGGCTTTAGGCTACATAACATCCGCTGAAACTATTAGGAGCGAAGAAATAACGGAAAGTGTTAAAAAAACGGGGAAAATTATTCATGCTTGAGGGCTTCCGTTGCATGCGCTGCGAAAACGGTTCAAGATACCAAAAACAAATATATGAAAGAATTATTCCTCTTCAAATGATCTAGAAAAATAACCGAAACAATATAATAATAAATAAATATCCCTGAACAAATCACACAAATTGAATCTAACCCCAAAGTATGCAAATTATATGCTTGTGTTATGGGTGTTAGTCAACGATACTAATACATAGAAAAACTTAAATAGATACCAGATTAAATATAATAAACACCCAGACCCGGAAATGCAGACATCTAAATGTTCATCACACAAATGCCTGCCCCTGTCGGGAATCGAACCCGAGCCTCGCGGTTGGTCGATGTAGTTAGGCGTGTACGCTAGCCACTCGACCAACGAGGCGGTCAAATGGCGGTCAGTATATTAGGTATGTCTATCTTTTAAGATTAACTCACTAGAACCGTTTTTATGTTAATCAAATTTGGTCGAAATTATTCCATTAAGTTTTCTATTGTTCGCTGTTGATACAACTCAACGTAATATTAATCTTTATCCAA